>CAIGRP010002964.1:0-36921 GCA_903798385.1 Fraxinus cuspidata
GAGATCGAGATTTATTTTTATTGTTATTAATTTATTATTTGTATTTTCTATTATTGGACTTATAGTAGTAGGTTACTTCAAACCCTTAAAGTTAGATTTTGTTATTTATTATAATTTCCTTTTCGTTGAAATTAGTTAATGAAGGAATAAAATCACAATTACCGACGTTTTCCTCTTCCCTTCCCTTCCCTTGGGAAGCGAAGAAAAAGGAAGAGATCCGTCTTTCTTCTTTCTTCTGGTTTTCCTTCTACTGTTTATTGGCTTGAATTTCAATTAATTGTACATCAACACTAAAAAGTTCAAATTCACAGTTCTTACCATCGTTTCAATTGGCGTTGAGATAATAGGAATTTCGTCTTCTCAGGCCCGAGTGGTTCGACCCAAGTGAGATGAGAATGGGTCACGTAGCATACGTTATTTGCAAATGTATACAACAAAATCAGGGGCTCTATACCTAGCTTTTGCATTCAAATTAAAAGAAGTCCTATAATTACAAAAATCTGGAAATATACATTTACTTGAAATTCAATATATTTTTGTTATTAATTGTTGGGTGTACATGACAAATTGACGTAAAAACATGGGATTGGATTTCTTCGTTTTGAATAGAAGAAAAATAAGAAATTGAAGAGTAAGGGGCAACGTGTGTGATGAGTAAAAGGGAGTTTAGAAAATGTGTCTTACTTTAATATGTTAGCAGTTTCTTTAAGTGTTGGGTGGTTGTGAATCTCTTGATTTCTTTTGTTTGACAGTAAAGTTTGGTTTGAATCTGGTAGACTTGTTTTCACTTCACCCGTTGATGTTAGGTAAATCAACAGGACTTGTGTCCATGTAGGGGGTTGGGGTGGGGTGGGGGTGGGGATGGGGATGCCTATCCATAAATTCATGCAGTACAAGTGTTCTATAAAATGCCCCGAGATTTTTAGTGTCACAGATAGCAAATTTGAGAATGGAGGGCATTGAAAATCTTGTTTCGGCTAGAAAAATTTTGAAGGCCAGCTTGGAAAAATCAAGAGATATAGCTTTTGAAATCAATAAGATTAGTCCAAGATTGGAAAATGCTAACGAAAGTTTGCCATTTCTTGAAAATTCTATCAAAGATATGGCATGTAAATGCAGGCTTTACGAGATTAGGAGTCACGTTGATCGCGCAATGGGCCCTGCTGCTGGTGTTTTGAGGATATTGGATGTTGTTTATGAGCTCGAGCATTCACTTGTGGCTGACCCAGATTCTGATTTGTTTGCGTATATTGCAACTGTCAAACGCCTAGAAGACGCGCTAAAGCTTCTTACTGATAATTCCGAGTTGGTGATTCTGTGGCTGGAAGATTTGGTGCAGTTTTTGAAGAACAGTGATGTTTCTGATGATCATTGGTACCTAATGAATGTGTTGAAGGCATTGGATATACTGTGGGAACTGCATTCAATGGGGCAAAACGGTGAGGTTCTACTGGCTGCACTCGACAACCTGGAGAATGAATACAGGCATATTTTGACAGAATACAGTTTTCCATTTCCATTGCAACCCTCGCACAAGGGGAAAGCAAGCATATTACCAGTGTCTTTGCCACTGCCTGTCGTTGAGAAGTTGGAAGCCATAACTGGGAAATTAGCTTCCAATAATCGACTTGAAAATTGCGTGTCCATCTATGCACAAGTCCGGAGTTCAAAAATACTAGCAAGTTTACAGGTCCTTGATGTGGATTACTTACGTATACAATTGTCTGAATTTGACAGTGCGAAAACTGCAGAGAGCTACATGGATTTGTGGGATAAGCACCTCGAATTTGCTGTGAAACATCTGCTCGATAAGGAGTACCATCTTTGCAGTGAAGTCTTTGGGAAGGCCGGAAATGATGTCTGGATGCATTGCTTTGCAAAGCTCGCAATACAATCTGGAATCAATGATTTCATCAAATTTGGTGATACAATTACTAAATGTAAGAAGGATGCAATCAAGCTTCTCACATTGTTGAAGATTTTTGCAACTCTGAACAAACTGAGATTGGATTTCAACAGGCTCTTCAGTGGGAAATTCTGTGTTAAGATTCAAAATCAGACGAGGGATCTCGTTAAGAAAGTAGTTACTGGCGTATGTGAAATTTTTCGTGAACTTTGCGTCCAAGTTGAGTTGCAAAGGCAATCCAGTCCCCCATCTGATGGCAGTGCCCCAAGGCTTGTACGCTTCGTGACTGGATATTGTAACCAGCTTCTCGAAGATGAGAATAGGTCAGTTCTAATCCAAGTTCTGGAGATATATCAAGTTTGGAACCATGAAAGTTTCAAAGAGGAAGTTCTTTTCAATGAGATTTACAACATAATGAGAGAACTTGAGCTCAACTTGGATTCTTGGGCAAAGGCATACAAGGAAACTGCCCTGTCCTGTCTTTTTATGATGAATAATCATTGGTTCTTCTGTAATAACGTCAAAGGAACGAAACTCGGAGATCTGATGGGGGATTCTTGGCTTAGAGAAAATGAAGAGTACTTTGAATACTACTCAACAATGTACTTGAGGGAGAGTTGGGAAAAACTTTCAGTGCTATTACAAGAAGAAGGCCTAATCTTGTTCCCAGGGGGTAGAGCCATTGATCGAGAATTGGCGAAGAAGCGAATCAATTCGTTTAATGTGGCCTTCGAAGATATGTATAAGAAACAATCTAATTGGATTTTGTCTGATAAAGGCTTGAGATTGAGAATATGCCAGCTTGTGGTGCAAGCTGTTGTTCCACCTTATAAGAACTACCTGCAAAAATATGCGTACGGGATAGAAAACGAGGTCGGAACAGGCAGCTATTTAAAGTACACTGCTGATAGCTTACAGGATTTGATCAATTCTTTTTTCCAACAGAAAGTTGGGAAATTTGATGCCACAAAATGCACAGATTTGATTGGAATCAAGAATGCTATTATCAATCACTTCTCAATGCCTGCTGCTGCATAATTGCACTGTTCTCCAGTCCAAGTATATAATGTTTTAACATTGTAATTAGATCTTGAATCCCTAAATTAAGTTAAGAGGAGTCATGTATTGAAAAAAGGTAATTTATACTGGTCTAATGTTTATGTACAATGTGATATGATAAAAGAAAATGCATTTATCAAGAAAATATTCAAATACTGATTTCTCCATGCATCCACCTTTGATATTGACTCAGAAAAAAGTTGAGGGTTTAATCGAGTTGAGTCAAGATCGAACTTTTGGAAGTTTAAGATAATAACTAATATCATGAAACCTAATCAACCTTTGCGGTCGACTCATTCGGTTCTCAGCTCATCGAGTTTCACTGAGTTTTAAGATACGATTTTTAGCCCGATTTTCCAATTAATATCCAGTTTTAGCAGTCAAATTAGCCAATGCATTTTCTTGACAAGTCAATGGCCGTTGATCTGAAATTATTTTGATTCCAAAAGAGAGTTAACTGCGGTTGAATTACTTCAACTACCGTGTACTTGTTTTTTCGGAAGGGACAAGTAATGTGTTAGATTGGAAAAATTTACTCAAATTGATTGCATATTAATAACAGAAAACCGTCTTTCTTTATTCCACTACTTTAGTTTTATGTACGAGTGCAATGTGTACAAGCCTACTACCAATTATTTTTCTAATGGCATTTAGTGCAGTAGTTGAAAATTAACCCATTAAAGAGGAAAACCATCAAAAAACAACGTGCTGTGTTAGAAGGGGATTATTTTGGGATAGCGGATTTGGATTATATTCGGAAGGTGTTGAAAGTTGATCTTCTAAAAATACGCGAGACAAATAAGTTTTTAACGCCTTTTAACTATTTTTTGGAAGAAAATCATCATGAATGATAGAAAAAAGCTGGCAATATAAGTGCGCAAAATGAGCAAAAGTTGAAAACATTCATTGCATTTAAAAGTGGGATAGCTAACCGAAAAATGTGTTGCGAAAATAATTATCCAAAACAATTAAGGGTGGTTCGATATATTTGCATTTTAGCGTTTGGTAAACAAACATAATTTATTGTTGTGCCGATATACAACTTCTAAAATTGATATTGTTTGTGTAATTATTTTCATGAATAATAATACTGCAAAATTTCCTTTTAACTTTTATAACAAAATGTATAATATCAAACATTTTTCTGAGACAATGTATTCATGGTAGTTATTCTGAAATGAAAAATAAAATATCTATTAAATTTGAATTTTATAAATTAAAAAATAAAAGCATAGTCCACATAATAGAAAAATATTCAAATATATTTAAATTACCTTTAGTGCATCATATTAATTTGATTTCGTAAATTATTTTTGGAATACTAATAAACTTGGGATAGAAAATGAATTATTCTAATTAATTATTGGTTACAAGTTGATATTTTAATCATAGATACAACTATATTCACTCACACCTCATTTTCATGATGCATCCTATTTTAATTACGTGAAAGGTCCATAGTCTTTATTCATCATTACATTTAAGTTTTCAATTTCTTTTTATTGTATTATTATTTCAGACCTTTTATTAATTAGTAGGTCTTGTTCTTCATAAACGTTTTTGTCCAAAAATTCCTTGTCCTAGTATTTTTAAATAGGCAAAAGAAGACAACAATTGCAAAATTGCGATTATATATGTCTCTCGTTTGAAAGCACATTTACAAAAGTTCAGACGAAAATCTTTATTATGACAAGATATGATGGTTAATACGGGGTTAATGGTAAGAATGTGATGAAAAACTTAAGGGCATGTATGTGTAATGAATAAATGTTAGATAACTTTTAATGCAAATAAAATTTGTGTATATATATAAAAAATGTGATGTCAATATAACCACCTTATAAAAAAGAGTAATACTATTTAGCTCCACAGGTTATAATCCCAGTCTAGGTGGCGTTAATGAGCCATTAAATGATAGGTGAAATTAAATTAATAATTTTACCTTTCATTTAACCTATAAATAACAAAAGAATTTGAAAGCAAAATCTGAAAAGCTATTTTTTTGTTGCATCTCAAAATCTGCTGTTAGTTAGATGCAACATATTCCTCTATAATATTTTTTCTAAATTAGAAAATATCTAAAAACAACTTATGATTATTTGAAAATCAGAAGCTGGACTCCAATATCAAACCCAAACGGGGCTTAAGAGGAAAAAGAAAATATATAAAAACAGAATAAGATCAAAGAAGAAAAAGAAAACCCCCATCCCCAATCTCCTATTGAGCCCAACTTCGATCTCTAAGTAATTTTTGGATCAAAAAATAGAGATCTTAAGTAGCCATCGAGATTTTTCATTTGAATGTTTGTGCGTTAAAAGGGTAATTTAGTCTTTCCCTTTACTCCAGCTAGTAGGTAATAAAGTCTTTCAAAGCAGCAGACTGAATAAGATAATTATAATTTTATGATGTAGGATTTGTAATTTATGTCATTTATAAAAACCTTCACTATGTTGAGTAAAATGTTGTCTCTTCTTTTAAAGTCTAGCGAGACGCACGTACAACGCATGTGCCATAGTGTAGTTGGCTACGTAATAGCGTATATATACAATGCCAAAATGTATAATTGTTCACAAAATGGCCTTAGAGACGTTCTCTGAAATGAGAAACATAAAATGTAGATCTAACATTTGTACTTTCATCGCTTTCATGAATGCATTTACAAGAGATGGTTTGTAGAAAGGAAAAGAACATCCAAAATGAACCCAAAGGAAAAAATGTACATCAAATTACAAACACAAATAACAAGTTTAATTCAAAAATCCGTGTATCAAGTTGCTCATTTTAACATCTCTACATATATGCTTGTTTCTATTAATTTGGTGAGACATGAATGGTTTACCTGGTAAGCAGATGCATATGGTGGCATTGATATTTACCTTCATCTAGCTCTGCACATTTAAACAAGTAAAGAACCAATTACTGATTTGTGCGGTATATGAATAGATGAATCGGGGAGCAAATTTAATTTTAGACAGCTGAAGATCACATTAATCCAATTCCAACCTGAAAGATACTACGAAATTATCAATCACTTCATGTAAGAGTGAGTAATGATCTAGAAATCCTAACAAATTGATGCAGGAGGATCTGAGTTAGACGAAACTGAGTTGTCCGATAGCTCGTTGATGGTGATGAGGTATCATGAGTTGGCGATCAGCGTAAAAATGGCAAATAATCAACAATCTTTCCTAATTGGGGCATTTTTGGACATGTTTTGGTATTTTGGCCATAACTTTGATTACAGTTATTAGAATTGCGCTCATGATCCCAATTCGAAAAATTCTTTTCGGCGTGCACATCGTGGTCACTAGCTTCGCTTGGTGCAAATCATTTTCAAGGGCAAAATCTACCGTTTTCCCTTCCGAATCCCTAATTTTAGTTATTTTTCCCCTTTTTTGGTAATATTTCGTTTGCTTTTTTTAATATAGATTACTAACTCAATTTAAACCATATTTTGAGATATTTTTTCTTTTATTACGTACTTTCTTTTGGTATGAATATAAAAAATTTGCTATTTTTGATAAAATTTCGATAATTATGACTTTTTAGTTTTTTAACCTGGCTTGTGGGTTATTTTCGCATGTTCGATGAATAATAAAAAATTTCTTGTTTTCTTGGCGTTTTCTCTTATGTTCTTCTCTGTTAATTATCTGTTGAATCCAGCCTTCACAATAATCGCTATTCTGCCCGACATCACAAATCATATAAATAACAGAAGATAACAATAGTTTAACAAGAAAATACACTTTCTTCTCAACACAAGGTTTTATAGGTCAACTAATTATCAGGAAACATATTAAGACCACAATGTTTGCAAATGAAGCACTGTCCTCCAACAGCCTTTTCATACATCTACATGTCTTTTGACTCTTTAAATAAGTCCCAGACCAAAGAAAATAAGAAGCAAAAATAGAATATGAAGAATGTGCCGATGAAAATATAAAAGGAAACAGAAATGCGAAAAAAGAAGTGAAAGAAAGTTCTGAGCATACTGACATGTCTCACTCTCTGACCCCATTATAACATATTCTTTGAATATCAAAATCCAACAAATGCACATTTTTCTTACATATACTATAGGATTAATATTAAATTATTGAAGTTTCAATGCATTCTCAGAATGCAATTATTTATCAAGATGCAAGATAACTAATAACATTTGAAATATATAATTATTAACATGGGGACCGTGAATATGAATACCCCAGAATTTAGCGAGCCCAAACAGAAAAAAAGAAGAAGTTGTTAAGACTATAATTGCATTCTAAAAAGGTTCATCCTGGGCAATCCAACAATAAACCAAAGTTATAAGCAATTTGCTGCTTAAAAATGAATGACCTTTCCATCTAAAGTATCATGTTGGAGACACACCGTAACAAATCTAAACTTTAAAATAATACACACTTATCTTTATGTTAGGTTAGGTTTGTGACAAAAAAATTATGTGATTTAGAAGTTTGTTGCTTCAAAGAAGCTTGTTTAATCTTGGTTTATAAGTTTTGGTTGATTGGATTCCATGTGATTTGAGATTTGATTATTTAATCTTGGTTTAGAAGTCCGATTTGATTAGAAATAAAATAGGGTGTTTTGGGAGTTTGATTGAATTCATGACTTCTTCTTCATCTTGGATTCGATAATTTAGAGATTTGACTTCTATAAAACACTTAATAAGGAAGAAAAGACAAGACTCAAGAGAGAATATAACAATTAGATCATTGTTGAATACATTAGAAATAAGAGAGAACTCTTTAGATTTGATTGAGAGGATCAAATCTTGTAAAAAAATTGTTAGTTATTTAGTATAATAAATTATCCTCTTCCACAATTGTTGTGTGATCCATTAAATTCATATTGTCCATATTTTTCGTCTTTAATTATTTGACCGGTTTCCCAACAAGTCATATCAAAACGTTTTTGATGTCGGGTTGGTTCATAACACTTTACATGAACATTGTGCATTTGTTGTAGATCCACCAATACCGTTTGCCTTGACTACACCCAAAACAATAAAAAAAAAAGTCATGAAAGAAAAGAGGAGATAAAACATTGTGACTCAATAGAAGAACTGACAAATAAATTCAATTATTTTTAACAAAAAACTCCTTCCAGTGAATGAATTCAAGAAACTAAGACAACCACAAAGAGATATAGAGAGAACTTACAAACATCTATATTGAAAATACAAAATCGTGCAAAAGAATTTCAAATCACTCTTCTGTTAGGTTTTTAATTATGTAATTGGTGATTCTGTAAACAAAAGGAACTTAATCGTAAATATTGTAAAAAGATCAAGGAGTAATGTGCAATTATATAAAAATATGTTTTTTAAGTCTAGGGTTCGAGAATGGCTAAAAGAGAAAAAACGGCGCAGATTTTCGCTAGACTGTCTCCAAGGTTTGGCTCGAGCTACAAAAGTAGAAATATCGTTGCTTGTCTGTCGCCCCTCATTCGCTCGAGCGACAATCTGTCGCTCGATTGTCGCTGAGCCCTCGCTTGAGCGACAGTGTTGTCCAGAAAAATTTTATTTCACGATTTAACTTCCCCGGCCCATTCGTATCCTAACCTACCTATAAATATCAAAACACATATGAACGTTTTTGATGAGTTGGTTGAATATTGAGAGAGTTTCATCTGTGAGAGAATTAACATATTCCATCTTTCAACCTCCATCCATTGTGATTGTTTTGGTGTGAAAAACCTCGTTCCTATAATCCAAANAACACATATGAACGTTTTTGATGAGTTGGTTGAATATTGAGAGAGTTTCATCTGTGAGAGAATTAACATATTCCATCTTTCAACCTCCATCCATTGTGATTGTTTTGGTGTGAAAAACCTCGTTCCTATAATCCAAATACCAAACTGCATTTCGTCTACATCCGGTCAAAATTCTGAAGATCGAGGGAAGTTGACTGGAGTTCCAGTCTGAGAAGAACAACATGTTATTCGTTGGTCCACGGGAGATAGACAATTCTACAAGGCTAGGAGTCCTGCAGGGTAGCAGATTCCATGGAGATTTTTGACAACAGCAGCTAAAGATTGGTGCAAGGGAGCACATGATCCAGGGAGAGCTGTAAGGAGTGCAGTCGGGAGATCAGATAGTATGGGTCGTCTAGTCTGATAGACTATAAGTTATTAAAATCGTTTATAGTGGATTGACTGACAAAGTGCCCAGAGTTTTTCCCAATTGGGTTTCCCGTGATCACACCGTTGTTCGTTTATTGCTCTATATAATGAATGTATGATCTGTGGTATTTAAACTTATGATTAAATTGACTGCTTGATTAACCATCTAGAGATAATTAATTGGCGACTTGGTGCTAATTAGTTAATAGGATTTTAATTCCGCATATTATACCTATTCGCCCCCTCTAGGTGTTGTTAGGGTCGAATTACGCGTTTTTCAATTGGTATTAGAGTCTTAAATCAATTTCTAACCCTTTTTTATATATTCTAGATGACTCAGTCATTGTATGTGCCTACGTTCTATGACGGAAGCAATTATGCTTACTGGAACGTTCGAATGAGAGCTTTCCTTAAAGCGTTGGATGAGCATATTTGGATTAGCGTTCAAAATGGGTGGGCTCTGCCTGCAACAACTGTTGCTGATGTATTCAGACCCACTATTATCTCACTGTGGACCAAAACTAATTTGGATGAGTGTAATTGGAATAGTAAGGGCCTTCGTGCCCTGTTCATGGCTGTGTCTGCTGAAGCGTTTAGGCGAGTGTTGGTGTGTGAAACTGCTAAAGAAGTTTGGAATATATTTTAAACCACACACGAGGGTACCAAAACTGTTAAAAACGCTAAACTACAAATGTTGACTACTAAGTTTGAAGAGATTAGATGAATCATTCGATGAATTCTATGCGAAGCTGAATGACATAGTTAACTCGAGTTTTAACCTATGTGAAAAGATCTCAGAATTCAAAATTGTTAGGAAAGTCCTTAGATCCCTGCCCGAGAGGTTTGGACCTAAGGTCACTGCGATAGAAGAGAGTAAGGACATGGATTCTATTAAGATTGAAGACTCGTAAGATCACTTCAAACGTATGAACTCACCGTTTCTCAACCTAAAAAGGTTAAATCTATCGCCATGAATACCATTAGAGAAGGGGAGAGCGAGTCCATTGATACTGAGACTTTAAGGGATGACGAAATAACTTATTTCGTTAAAAATTTTTAAATGGTGATGAGGAATAGGAGAAAGCCTTAAGAGCGTGAAAGTGAGGTTCCTAATCCTTTCTCGAGAGGTAGACGTGAGAAATACACCTCTAGGACTCCCGTTAAGAAATCTCAATCTATCCAATGCCATGAGTGCAAGGGGTATGGTCACATTAGGAGTGAATGTCCTAATTTGAAGAGGAGTTCTGGTAAAGAACATCGTAAGACTTTAGCCGTGACCATGAGTGATAAGGAGTCAGATTCTAGTTCTTAGAATGCGACTACTGATGGTGAGGATGATAAAAAAATCATGGCCTTCACCTCGATTACTACAATCAAATTTGACCTTGAGATTGAGAAGGTGGAAGGGAAGAACGAGAGTGAATGGTCTGACGATCAGATAAATTGTTGTGTTGACAATTTTGCTCTCAAAGCTCAAAATAGCTCCATGTGGTATCTTGACAGTGCATGTTCAAGACACATGTGTGGTGACAAGCTTTGTTCTCATCTCTAGATNGTTCAAGACACATGTGTGGTGACAAGCTTTGTTCTCATCTCTAGATAAATGGAATGGCGGTGTAGTTACATTTGGAAATGGAGTTACTACACCGATCCAAGGAAAAGGTGTTGATTTTGATGAAACATTTACTTCGGTAGCTAGGCTTGAATCTATCAGAATCCTAATGGCTGTTGCTTGTACTTTAGGTTTCAAATTGTACCAAATGGATGTCAAGAGTGCATTCCTAAATGGAATCCTTCAAGAAGAAGTCTATGTCGAACAAACTAAAGGGTTCATTGATCCGAAGTATCCTTACTGTGTATATCGCTTGAATAAAGCCTTGTATGGGCTGAAACAAGCTCCTAGAGCCTAGTATGATAGGCTTACCGCATATCCCTTGGAATATGGTTTCACGAGAGGAGGTGCTGACAAGACCCTGTTTATAAGACGAATTGAGGATACCATCACCATAACTCAGATCTATGTGGATGACATTGTCTTTGGTTCTCCTGTAGATTCTCTTGCTCATGAGTTTGCTGAGTGTATGAAACAAGAATTCGAGATGAGCATGATTAGAGAATTAACGTTCTTTCTTAGTCTTCAAGTCAAGCAGATTGATGAGGGATTATTCATATCTCAATCGAAATACGCCAAGAATCTTGTCAAACGTTTTGGACTAGACAACAAGAAACATCCTAGAACCCCCATGAGTACTAGTGTCAAGTTATGTCTCAATCCTACAGGAAGCAGTGTTGATCAAACATTGTATAGGAGTATGATAGGGAGCTTACTTTACCTCACTGCTAGTAGACCTGACATAGCCTTTAGTGTTGGGGTTTGTGCGCGTTTTCAGGCTGATCCCAAGGAATCACACCTGAGCGCTGTACGACGTATCATTAGATATGTTAATGGAACTGTTGATTATGGGATCATGTACTCTCGGGATTTTGATCTTGATCTTGCTGGCTATTTCGATGCCGATTAGGCTGGAAATGCCGATGATGGAAAAAGTATTTCTGGATGCTGTTTTTATGTTGGTGCAAATCTCGTTGCTTGGATGACCATTAACAAAATTCTATCTCATTATCCACAGCAGAGGCCGAGTATATTGTAGCAGGAAGTTGTTGTACTCAATTGCTTTGGATGAAGCAGATGTTGAGTGGCTATGGAATTGAACAAGAAACTATGACTGTGTTTTGTGATAATACTAGTGCTATTAATATTTCGAAAAATCCTGTTCATTACTCTCGAACTAAACATATTGATATTAGCCATCATTTCATTCAGGAGCTTGTGGAAACTCAAATAGTTAGGAATCACACCTGAGCGCTGTACGATGTATTATTAGATATTCTAATGGCACTATTGATTATGAGATCATGTACACTCGGGATTCTAATCTTGATCTTGCTGGCTATTCCGATGCAGGAAATTCAGATGATAGAAAAAGTACTTCTGGATACTATTTTTATGTTGGTGCAAATCTCGTTGCTTGGATGAGTACGAAATAAAATTCTATCTCATTATCCACAGTAGAGGCTGAGTATATTGCAACAGGAAGTTACTGTACTTAATTGCTTTGGATGAAACAGATGTTGAGTGATTATGGAATTGAACACGAAACTATGACCGTGTTTTGTGATAATACCAGTGCTATTAATATTTAGAAAAATCCCGTTCAACGCTCTCGAACTAAACATATTGGTATTAGGCATCATTTCATTCGGGAGCCTGTGAAAACTCAAATAGTTAATCTTGAACAAATTTCTACTGAAAACCAATTAGCTGACTTGTTTACTAAACCGTTGGATGAGCTTCGGTTCCAATCTTTGAGAAATCTATTGGCATTTGTGTGCCTCATTGACTAAGTATATTTGATGCATGCTCGTATTCTACTGTTATGTGACTTGGAGTTATGCATGCATCATGCTTATTTATTTATTTATTTATTTGCTCTTATGCATTTTTACTTTCTTCCTTGTGCTTTGCTTGTGTGATTTTATTTTTGCCTTGTGTGGTTGGTGCATTCTTGTTTCATAATTAAAAAAAAAAAAAATTGGGTTTTACAGCTCGATAGACAATACACTTGATTTTGTTAATTGTGTTCAAGCATGGGTTAATTGATGTACTGTAATATACTATCCATTGCTGGCTTAGGTTATGTATGAAGTATTTAGTATCGGTCTCTTCATATACCATATGCACTGCACACACAATGATCTTGTTAGTAGAACTCTACTGCGTGTGTGAGATTTGGGATGGAAGTCACGTGTTAGTAGGGTGACCTTGAACTTGAATTGACCTTATTTATTAGACCTAGCTCAAGATATCCCTGCTATCTACTATATAAAATAAAGAAAAAAGGCTCAATATCTTATGCTCATTTTCGAAGCCTATTTGACTTGAGTGATTAAGCCTGTGCGATTTTTCAAATCTGGTGCTTTTGGTCAACTGACTTAGGTTAACCGGCCTAACGCTTGTTACAGGGGTCATCTTTGTCGCTTAATGGAAAGGAGCCTGCACTTAAGATTTGAAAAATAATTATGAGCTTCAAAGTTGTGAAAAATATATGCAATAAGCCTGGGGGAGAAAAGAAAAAGAAAATAAAATACAATGAGCTATTATTTAAAGGTCCTAATACGCAGTACATGGTTTGACTTTTATAAGTAAATGAATAAACTTGTTGGCAGTGATGGTTTGCATGTCCTTTCTCACACATTTAAGGTTTGAAGTCCTGCTTACAAAAGATTAGTGACATTTTACACATATTTATACAATTTACTCCATGCTAAACTTGAACTGAGTTTGTGGAAAGGCTTACTGTACATGCTAATAATTGCATTATCTTAAGTCATTGTATTTTTAATGATAAATTCTATCCTTTCGTCATTTGTGACAACAAGGGGAAAAGTTTTTGATTTTTGACATTTGCATAGTCTGAGGGGTCGTTGGGGTGAGACATAGATATATATATATATTACTGCTTAAGAACATTCTTATATTTTGGCATTCATATATTTTGATCCCTTGTCATTTTGTGACAAAAAGGGGGAGTTCATAATGATATTTGGATATATATTTTTGATATATAATTTTATTTGACTCAATGGCATTTTGATTTGATTGTTTCAGCTCTGCTAAATTAAGTTTGATGTTTTAGTAGTATCAATGTGTCTTCGTGGTATGTTTGGGTTGCATTGTTACTATATCTTGATTTAGCATGTATATTAAAACTGAACAAGTCTAATTAACTATTGTATTATACTGTTTTCCACTCATTTTACACTGGGTGTTAAGTTACTGGTTTCAGGTGCTGATTAAAGTGCAGAATTGTTTAAGTAATTCATTTTGTTATAGGCTTTGAGTCTGTACTTTATTTTTGATTACTATTTTGATTTAGTTAGTAGTTTTGTCACAAAATGCCAAATGGAGAGTTTGTTAGGTTTTTTATTATATAATTGGCGATTCTATAAAAAAAAAGGGACTTAATCGTAAACGTTGTAAAAAGTCAAGGAGTAATGTGCAATTATATGAAAATATGTTTTTTAGGTCTAGGGTTCGAGAATGACTAAAAGAGGAAAAACAACGTGAATTTTCGCTAGATTGTCGCCAATGTTTGGCTCGAGCTACAAAAGCAGAAATATCGTTTCTGGTCTGTCGCCTCTCATTTGCTCGAGCGACACCCTGTCGCTCGATTGTCGCTGAACCCTCGCTCGAGCGACAGTGTTGTCCAGAAAATTTTTATTTCACGATTTAATTTCCCCGGCCCATTTGTTTCCTAACCTACCTATAAATACCAAAACACATATGAACGTTTTTGATGAGTGGGTTGAATATTGAGAGAGCTTCATCTGTGAAAGAATTAACATATTCCATTTTTCAACGTCCATCAATTGTGATTGTTTTGGTGTGGAAAACCTCGTTCCTATACTTCAAATACCAAATTGCATTTCCTCTACATCTGGTCAGAGTTCTGAAAATTGAGGAAAGTTGACTGAAATTCCAGTTTGAGAAGAACGTGTTCTTCGTTGATCCACGGGAGATAGACGATTCCACAAGACTAAGAGTGCTGCAGGGTAGCAGATTCCACGGAGAGCTTTGGCAACTGCCGCTAAGGATTGGTGCAAGGGAGCAATTGATTCAGGGAGAGTTGTAAGGAGTGCAGTCGGGAGATCAAATAGTACGGGTCGTCTAGTCTGATAAAATGTAAGTTGTTAAAATCGTTTATAGTGGATTGATCGACAAAATATCCTGAGTTTTTTCCAGTTGGGTTTCTACGTGATCATACCGTTGTTCGTTTACTGCTCTATATTGTGAGTGTATAATCTATGGTATTTAAATTTAGGATTAAATTGACTGCATGATTAATCATCTAGAGAAAATTAATTGGCGACTTGTTGCTAATTAGTTAATATGATTTTAATTCAGCATAATACACCTATTCACCCCCTCTAGGTGTTGTTAGGGTCGAACTACGCGTTTTTCATCTTCCATTATGGATGCATTGCAAACTCTTCACAATTTCCTCTTGTATTTTGCAGTCATAAAAGGATAGAATTCTTCTGTCAAACTATATATATATATATATATATATATTATTTTTTTGTGGTACAGATCTTATAAGTTTATTTCCTCTAAACATAATTACTTTTTAACGTGCTATGGTACAATAAACAGACAGATTTTGTAAACCTGAATATTCTGGGAAAGGGGAGACCTATTGAAACCTTCTGGAAAATATAATTTTAACAATGTTTTTTGGGCATATACCAAAAATTTCAACTATTTGTCACAAAACCACAAAAAGGACGTGTAATTCAGCAAAATATTCCATCTTCCTGATTCCAAACAAACAAAAGCATTTCCCCGCGGCTACAACCACAAAATGAAAGTAAATTCAGTGTAAAACTCAAATCTTTACCAAGCTCGATGAAGCAACTTGTACTTAGTAAAGGGATCCTCCCCGATGACACTATCTGGTATAGAACTCGATGACATTTTCCCACTAACCTGCGTCTGCTCAATCCCTTCATGTTTGCTTCATGCTTTTCTTAGTATCGAAACCCACCGATCATGAACTAAATTTAGTAGCATAGTTTCTAAGATATAGCACACTGTACATAAAAGTAGTAACTGACTTTCCACAGAGGCAAAGCGAATAGCAAAAGTCTTTTCCTTCGATTGGATTCGAGTAATTACTACTCCTAGTCAAAACATAGGTTCAACACAACGTGACAAGAGTTTGTGCTTCATACAAATCAAATCACCTACTGACAGAAGCCAGCGGTTTGAAGAAGTGGGACCACGAACCCGGGTCGACGACAAAGTCGGGTTCGGGTCCAGAGTCGTGGGATTTTTCAGAATCAGAGTACAAGTCACCGGCGTCATCTAGGGCTGAAACGGCGTCGCAAATTCCAAAGCAGCCTCTCTTTGGCTTCTCGAAGTTGACCACCATGTTGACTCCTTCCAGCCCCTTCTTCACCACCTTCGACCCATCCATTCCATATCCATCCCAACTCCATCCATTGCCAGAGGTTGAAGAAAGAAAGAGGAAGAGTGTGTTGGTAGGCAGAAGTCCACAGGGAGGAGAACCGCTGAATGTTCAGTCTAAGTGTGTATAAGTTGTGACCGCATTTGAATTAACCCGGGTGGCGAACCAGGGGGGAAGGCCGCCACTCCTCAAGATTAGTCGAGCGAAATTTGGATACCTGAGTCATAAAAAAAAAAAAAAGAAAGAAAGAGGAAGAGTGTCAATATCTTGAAGAGAAAGAGAAAGAGAAAGTAAAGAGAAAGTAAAAGGAAATACCATTAATAGTAAATATGGAGTGTGAGTCATCAGCGTCATTTGGAAAATAACGGTGTCATGAATTCCAAAGCAGCCCCTTCTCAGCTTCTTGGAGTTAACTACCACGTTGACTCCCTCCAGCCCCTCCTCCACCACCTTTGACCGTTGATTCCACCTCCACATTCACCTCCAACACCAACTCCAAACCATCACCAAAGGTTGAAGAAAAAAAGAGGAAGCATGTCAAAAACTTGAATGGAAAGAGAAAGAGAAAGGGAAAGGGAAAGGAAAGGGGAAAGTAAAAGGAAATACCATTAACTGTAAAAAAGGGCAAGAGATTATAGCTTTTGTGAGAAGACAAATGAGGAAGTGAGTGGAAAAAAATATTAATGAGCCAAACAAAAAAAGAAAAGGTAAGGCACACATTCTTAGTAACAGTAGCACAACCAACTCACTCTTCTAAAATAGTACTAGTGAGATGCACATGCAAGGCACGTGCCATAATGTAGTTGGCTACGTAACAGTGTAAATATAAAAAAAAATATTTATGTTATATAATTCTCTTGGGGTTGGTAGTAACACTTTAACGGAGGCATCAGCTCTTAAGATAGGCCTTCTAATATGCTATGTCCTTGGATTGCTATAGAAACATATTCTAATGTGGTTGTTCATTGGTTTCATCATCATGTTAACATACCTTGGTTTGTTCGACTAATTTGGGAGGATATTTTAGAGCTTGCTCATGTTATATCTATTGATATATCACATATTTATCGAGAAGCAAACTAGGTGGCAAATTCTTTAGCGCATCTTGGATCTCAAGGTTGTTAAGATTTCTTAAAATCAATCTCTAGTTTCCCTGTTTCTACGATGGGTTGTATTTGTTTAGATAAATATAATTTTCCTTTTTTCTCTTTTCGTAATTGTAACTACAGTTTTCCTCCGTCACAAGTGAGGGTTTACCAATAAAACTCAAAGGTTATTATAAAAAAATAAGAAAAAATTACATCTAAAAAAAAAAAAAAACTTAAGCATAAATTGCTAAATGTTTCCGGGCAATAACATGGCAAAAATAATGTATTCAGAACCCTAAAATATGTTCTGAGGCAACAACATTGCAAAAATAAAGTAGGAAAAGCTAAAAAGATAACAGCTTTGTAGGTAAAAATTGGAGTTTTGTGAGAATTGAAAACAAAATTTTAAACGCCTGTGCGTTTGTCCAAACTCGAATATTCCATAGAAAGTTGCACCTGAAAAGATGTATATGAAAAATTAAAACTGTGACAAGATCCATTATAGTAAAACACACCATAAATTTTAGGTCACATACTTGACGGCCAAATTAGACGATTTCTCAGAAATTCCTTTTCTTCGGGAGCAAAGGAGCAGGTTTTTCATTGTCGCACTATTATGATCTCATAAAAAATAACCTACTTCATTGTAACAAAGAAGGGCCTAAAAGATAAAATTACAAGTAGCTCGATAAGCATCAAGAGATTTCTGTCACAAAAGAGCTCATACAGTTATATGTGAAGGAGCTCCTTTTGAAGACATTCTAAGAGAAAATGGATAAACTTGAGTTATATAACACAACTTGAATGAAAGGGGACTCAGAATTTATAAAATATTGAGGTAATGGATGGTTGCAACCAATGAGTGTTCTGGTGATTTTCTTTCTTAAAGGAAGGACGTTCCTTAAAAAGTAGTACGTGCCAGAAATTATCTTTTCCAGAGTTTGAATTCAGTTGTCTAAATTTCTTTAAAATTTGATTTTCTCTCTCTGTTCTTTTTGGAGGCGAGTTTATGTCAATCCATGAACGTTCACTGTATTGATATTATAGATAGTCCAGTAATTCCAAGTCTTTCATGAATCTCATCGACGAGACCTCATTACTCAATTGGTGAAGGAGTAATTCTTTTACACCAAATATATGCAGATGATACTAATGAGAATATATGAAGTTTTAAGACAATAAGATTATGAGCCCACCTTGCATCTCGTGTCCAGTACTGCAGTCAGTTTTAATAGCTTCCCGTACTTTTCATATTGATCTACATTTGCAGATTCGTAATTATAAACCTGGTGTTGGGAAATTACCCTCCATAAACCGATCAGCTAAAAATCTTTGACATTTATCATAGAAAAGTGGCCTAGTTGATAAAACTTCCCATTGATTATAGTAGCCTACACAAATCCCTCATCAAGCTGAGAACAGTCACTTAGAGCACATAACAAAATGGAGCTCAGAAATCAAAAGAAAATTTAGGTAACACAATCGTGTACCTGTTGTATCGTGTTTTCAGAAAGCCAATTATTCTCCGATCACAGAATCAGGTAAGTGCATCTTGAGATAAATATGAATGAGAATTGGTTAGGCACCATAATCCAAGGGCCAGTTTGAAGGGATACAAGTTTCTCCATTAATACAAGTATTAGCATTGTTGCATATTTTTGGAATTCTCTAGACTAACTTAGGAACAAGAAAGAATTCACTAGAGATTATTGGGAAGCAAGCAAAATCAAAATATAAAATAATGAAAATATCAGAAAATTCTAGAATTCCTTAAGGATCAAGTAAGATAAAATAATAAGAATTTTCTAGAGGCAAGTCACCAAAATTTGTATGCTATAAATAGGGGTTGCCACTTCAATTGTTGGGAGTAGAAGTCTAAAAGGATTGCCAATGTAAAAGTCTCATGCAATTGCAATAAATTAAAATTCTCTCCTTCAATTATCTTGTCCAATATAAAAATACTCCCTACTATTTTTATTCTACAAATTATACTTCACATAAACCACCAAACATTTCTAATCTAATTTACTTATTTATCGTACCAACTATAAAATATCATCAGTGGTATTAGAGCTTCGTTCGATTGATATTGGGCGTACGCATATACTATGACTCACGCTTTCCGTTAATCAATTCCTATGCCAACATTTAATGTAGACAACTATGATTAAAAAGAAGACTTACTTTTGTACGCAAAATTTATGGGATGTCATCAATGACGGGCATATTAACTCAAATGACATTTCCACTCTAACTGCTACACAAAAGAAGGAACTTAAAGAGAATCAACAAAAAAGATATTTTAACATTACTTGCTTTACAAATGGACTTGACATACACTTATTTTTCCAGAATTATGGGAGCTAAAGCGACAAAAGAAGCTTGAGATAAGCTGAAGGAGGAGTTTTACGGCAGTAACAAAGTACGTACTTGCTGTTTTCAAACTTTAAGAAGGAATTTTGAAAATATAAAAATGAAAGATTTTGAAACCGCAAAAGATTTCAAGAATAGATGAAATAGTAAATTAATTAAAATCTTATGGAGATGATGAAAAGAAAGTTGTTGGAAAATTTTTAAATACTTGCACAATAAAATATGATCCAATTATTGCAGCTATTGATGAGTCTAAAGATATAGATAAATTAACAATTGAAGAATTAACTGGTTCACTGGACGCTCATGAAAAAAGATTAGAAAGGCGTTATGAAATTAATATAGAAAACGTTTTTCAATCTAAAGTTAATATGCAGCTTCAGAAATCTAAAGAAGGTCGGATAAAATTTAAAAAAAATTGAAAAAATAAAGAAACTCAAGAAAAGAAACTGATAATAGCGGCAAATATCCTCCATGTGGCGTTTGTAAAAGAAAAAGTCATTTGGAAAAAGATTGTTGGCTTAAAGGAAAACCACAGTGCCGTAGCTATAAAAAAATTAGACATGAAGAATTTTTTTTTCAGTTTGAACAAAATCATCAAACTAATTTTTCTGAAAAAAATGATATAGAAGGAAGTCTATTTTATGCCTCTAACAAGGATGTATCTGAAGAAAAATTAGATACATGGTATCTAGACAGTGACTGCAGTAATCACACGACAAAAGATGAAAGTATTTTCTACAGTCTTGATAAAATAAACACAAAAAAAAAAAAAAAATGTTAACGGAAATCTCATAGAGGCAACATGAAAATGCACTATTATCGTTGATACAAAAAAGGGCAAGAGATACATAAATGAAATTCTCTTGGTCAAATGATGGAGAAGGGATATACTTTACATTTTGAAGGAGATTCTTGCACAATGTATGA
Source organism: Fraxinus cuspidata (assembly GCA_903798385.1). Lineage (NCBI taxonomy): Eukaryota > Viridiplantae > Streptophyta > Magnoliopsida > Lamiales > Oleaceae > Fraxinus > Fraxinus cuspidata. Next base: position 20,511 of record CAIGRP010002964.1, read on the forward strand.
CAATAAAGATAAATTCCTTATAATTGCAGAAGTCAAAAAGTGGGACAACAGATGCTTCCTAATCCAATGGAGATACACAAATAATGCAGCAATGACGGCACAAGTGGAGGAGTCATGACTGTGGCACAAGATATTTGGACACTTCCACTTCTACATGTTGAATATCCTTCATCAAAAGAGCATGATGAGAGATTTATCATTCATAAAGGAGATTAAAGAAGTTTGTCAAGGATATCTGATTGGGAAACAACAACGTCAACCATTTTAACCCGAAAAATCTTGGAGAGCTAAAGAGTTGTTGGAGCTGATACATACAGATGTATGCGGTCCAATGCGTACTCCATCACATGAGCAAAACATGTACTTCATTCTCTTCATAGATGATTACACTAGAATGACATATGCATAATTTTTGCGTGAGAAATCCCAAATTTTTGAGATTTTCAAAAAATTCAAAAGCTATGTCGAAAAGCAATGTGGTCACAATATCAAGACAATTAGAAACGACAGATGTAAAGAATACACATCAATTGAATTCAATAAGTTTCGTGAAGACGAAGCAATGGAGTATCAACTCACTATTGGATACGCACATGAACAAAATAGCGTGTCAGAAAGAAAAGAATAGAACACTAATGGATACAACTAAAGTTATGCAAACGGAGAAAGGTCTTCCAAAAATCTTCTATGCAAAAGCAGTAAGCAATGTAATCTACTTAATAAATCGATATCTGACCAAAGCGGTGCAAGACAAAACACAAGTTGAAGCATGGAGCGGATGAAAACTATTAGCAAAACATCTTAGAATTTTTGACTGCATTTCCTACACTCAATCTAAAGGCTATCGAGTATATAACTCGAGAACAAAGAAGTCAATTATAAGTTGGGACTTTAAATGTTATGAAGATGTCGCCTACAACTAGGAGACTGGTCAAGTAAACCCTAACACAACCACAAAAACAGGAGGGTGATGTTGAGAAGAACAATCAACTAGAGTTCCAACAGCAAGTAACGATAGAAGAACCAGTTGACTTACTAGAATCATCGCCAAGAAAAATACGAATATTATCAGAAATATACCAAAGCTGCAACTTAATGATAGTTGAACCTCAAATCTATGATACAGCTTCAAAACAATCAGAATGGAGAAAAGCTATGAACAAAGAAATAAAAATGATCGAGAAAAAGACACTTGGCAGCCTGTAGATCTTCATCAAGATAAAGAACTCATAGGAGTTAAATGGGTCTACAAGATAAAGCTATGGCTCAATCCAAAAACATAAAGCAAGACTAGTCGCCAAGGATACTCATAGCTGTTTGGCATCGATTACATTGAGACATTTGCCTAGTTGCACGTCTTGACACTATAAGGGCGCTGATTGCACTAGCCTCACAGAAGAAGTTAATTTACAAGCTAGATGTCAAATTAGCATTTCTTAATGGCTATCATGAAGAAGAAATTTATGTTGAGCAACCTCAAGTGTACGTGGTATAAGGTAAAGAAAATAAAGTTCTCAAACTAAAAAAGGCACTATATATATTAAAGCAAGTTCCACAAGCATGGTACAACAGAATAGACAACTATTTCATTGAGCAAGGATTTACGAGGAGCCAAAGTGAACCAACTCTATACATAAAAAATCAAGGTACAAACAAAATATGGATGGGTCGACGACAAAGTCGGGTTCGGGTCTAGAGTCGTGGGATTTTTTGGAATCAGAGTACAAGTCATCGGCGTCATCTATGGCTGAAACGGCATCGCAAATTCCGAAGCAGCCTCTCTTTGACTTCTCGAAGTTGACCGCCACGTTGACTCCCTCCAGCCCCTTCTTCAAGACCTTCGACCCATCCATTCCATATCCATATCCATTCCATACCCATCCACTTTCAATATTCATGCATAATCCAAGTCAAGTTCATTATGGAGCTGCAAAACGGATACTAAAATACCTCCAAGGAACAAAAGACTATGGAATATGGTATCAATCTACACCCGACTCAAGACTACTTGGGTATACTGATAGTGATTAGGTAGGATCAATGGATGATATGAAAACTACATCAGGCTATTCATTCACACCAGGTTTTAGAATATTCTCTTGGACATCAAAGAAATAGGCAACTATTGTACAATCATCAGCTGAAGCAGAGTATATTGTAGCAGTAATGGCAATGAGCCAAGCTATATGGCTAAAGCTCATACTTGAAGATATGGAGAGCCAAAAGATAAAACTACAGAGATTTACCGCGACAACAAGTTTGCAATAGCAATGGCCAAGTATCCTGTATTTCATAGCAGAACTAAATACATTGGCATCAAATATCACTTTATCAGGGAAGTTAAAGCAAACAAAGAGATAGAACTAAAACATTGTAAGGCTGAAAAACAATTACCACGAGCAAAGTTTGAGTTATTACAAGAAATGATTAGAGTTACCGAAATATGCACCAAGGAGGAGTATTAGCATTGTTGCATATTTCTAGAATTTTTTAGAGTAACTTAGGAAACAAGAAAAGTTTAGGGGTCAAAGAATTATCTAGAATTCACTAGAGATTCATGGGAAAGAAGTAAAATAAAAATATAAAATAATAAAAATATCAGAAAATTCTAGAATTTTTTAAGGACCAAGTAAGATAAAATAATAAAAATTTTCTAGATGCAAGCCACCAACTTTTGTATACTATAAATAGGGGTTGCCACTTCAATTGTTGGGAGTAGAAGTTTAAAATGATCGCCATTGTAAAAGTATCCTGCAATTGTAAAATTCTATTTTTTAATAAATCAAATTTTCCTCCAATTATCTTATCCAATATAAAATTACTCCATACTATTTTTATCCTACAAAATATACTTTACATAAACCACCAAACCTTTCTAATCTAATTTACTTATTTATCCTACTAACTATAAAATATCATCAATAAGTATGCAATACACATGAGCCAGAATCGAGTCCGAGATGATAAAAATACCTTTTGAAATAGAATCTTAGTGAGATTATGATGTAAGAAGGGGACTAAATCAATAGGAGACAAGCCCATAATCTATTAATGAAATATCCATATTCGATTATGGGAAATGAAAATTGGTTCCTTTTTCTAAGCCCTCTTTTAAGTATAAAAAGAGAACACATAAATGATTCTGCCCACCTGTTATTAAAGAACACTGCAACCGTTCAAGTACACGTCGATGCCGATGGCGTTCTTCTGATAAAAATCAATCTCCAAAAATCGTGATATGTACAAGGACCGATTCTTTAAAAAGAAAAATTACCACCCCTCCAATAAAAATGAAAAAAACAGTGCATTTTCTATAATACCATGAAACGTATCTAGGATCTCAGAAAAAAATAAGCTTCATAAAAACTGAAAGTGCCGGAAACTTTAGCTCTCCTCAGCCAGAGTGCAAGTGTCAACTATTTATGTTCACCATCATTACTATATTATGCCTAATATAATAAAATTAAGTAAATCTTTTTCGCTTTTTGGGGAGTCCCACGTGCGTAGTTGGTTTATATGAGGCACATAAAATCGTAAATATACTGCAATTGATTCAGAAAGAATCAAAGTACAAGCAACAAAATCCAAGACAATACCTCCAGTAGTGCAGCTGTTCGTGAGCTCAGCAGGTGAAATAATGTTGAAATAACAAGGCTATTGGTATAAAAATAAGCTAACTTCAATGAAACGGGACGAAACTGAACCATATCTTTTATCTTTTCTCGATGACTGCTTGATTTGGTAGGGTTCAACGATTTCCAAATTATATCCAGCTGCTCCTTCATTAGTTCTTTCATCTGGTTTCAAAAATTTCTTTGCAAGAAGATACAAAGATCATAAAAAGCTATGTGACGTGCAAAAATTCAAACCGAGTCATTAAAAAACTTAAATAGGCTCTCAATTTTACTTCAGTTATGCAACTGTTTAGCCCATGAAGACACTACTATAATTAAATAATCCTTCAGTACTCATTGTAACCCCACTTCCAAGTAGGCCTTGTGGAAAAACATTTTCTATACATATCAATGAAGAAAATGTGCAAAAGTTTTGTAGTTACTACACTGCACCTCAGCAAGTTAAGAAGGGATTAGTGACCGATAAACCAACAAACTTTTCTTTAACTAAAATCAGAGACATCGAAGTGATACAAGGTAATAAACGAATTATCATCATATTAGTCTTAAATGGAAACGTGATCCCTTAAAATTCCATAAAACCTACAAGGGGTTTAGATGCATTTAAAATAATAAAGTATCAAGTTCGATGACGCATAAAATGAAAAATAGGGATACAGAGAGCCAGTTTGGAATTAGGCATTAACCTAGAATACAACAAATAATAGCAATAGGCCTTCAATAATAGGAATAAGTATACACCGGTTGTCAGAATGATGATTAAAACAAGTTTCCATTACCAAAATGACATTTTAATACCCCAAGTGTCCTCAAAACTGTACTCGTGTATTTAAGGTGTGTCAACATGATTCCATCTAGTCCCCATAGTTCCAAGATTAGAAAATGACAGAAATATCGAGTTTGTTTCCATGCATCAAACATATATTCAAGGGTGTCTGAGTTCCACCAATGAAAACCTATCCCGAGGAGTGTCTCGGTGCTTCCTTGATTACAACTTTTAAGTATTCATAATTGAACTCATAAGAGGTAAAATAGATGCAGACAATCAGCAGATTAAGCCCAGAAGGTGTCGTCCCTTCTCAAATAAAAGATTGCAATCTTTGTTCGCACCCAACAGAATGGTTGAGGGAAAGTATCTAACTCATATTTTGGGCCACACAAAACTTCGTTTTCAAATATAATTTATGAAACACAAATCATCAGAAATGATCTACGAAATACAAATTTAAGATCATCTCGATCTGTCCTATAACTTCATAAATATTAAGAACTTAGTGCAAGCAAATGCTCTTCCTTTATAACACCTTGAAAAGTAGCGATTCACATCTAATTTCTCTTCTTGAGCTCCCGACAAATGAACTGGCCATCAATACCAGATAAAGTTTTACCAAAATTTTGTAAATGGGGGCTCTAAGCCCAAAACCGCGTTAGAAATCCACAATAATTGTCAACCCGAGAATTATCCTGAGAAGTAAAGATTGTTTTGGACATTCAATTATTCCTAATAGCTTGCTATTATCTGAGCAGGGAAGCTGAATAAGCCGCTTGAATATTGGATTTTGGAATCCAATTGTAAATTATAGAAAGCCTCACATAATTGTAATGAATATAGCCGCTCGAATATTGGATTTTGGAATCCAATTGTAAATTATAGAAAGCCTCACATAATTGTAATGAATATAGCTGGTTGAAATGATGAAAAGAGGAAAGAAAATTGAGAACAATTGATGAATAAATTTTCATAGCATGAGAAAAGGCAATTATTATTATTATCTTCCATAATAAACCAAGCTTAACCTTCCTAAAACACATGATTACCTCCATAAGATATCAACTCCAAAGGCGAATTCCAGACAGAAAATACCGCATTCAGAGTTACCTTAAAATGATCTCAAGAAAATTTTGACAGCAATATATTAATAGCTAATCAAGAGAACATCACCACAGCCAAAAGCATAAAATAATTGGTTATGTATTCAATTTTTCACAAAAAAATAAAATAAAAAGAATATAAAGGTAAATAAATTACACCTCGAAAGGAAGAAACAACTTCCAGTAAAGATCAGTATCACTTATAAAATTCAATTTAAATTTTAAACTCAAGTAATAGCTCATATAACACCAATTTCATAGTTTCTCCCAATTTCACACATTTGAGATTCAAAAAATAAAATAAAAATTGCAATATAAATCAAGAGTTGATCCATTGATTATCATATTCACTGTGAGTTTGTTTTAGTGCACTTGCAGATTGTTGCAGAGGTACTTGCTGATTATTCCAGTAGCCATCCCCATTTCCTCTAAAAATTACCGGGAAAAAAAATGAAGAAAACCAATTTCAATTATCTATATGAATATTTTGTACATTTAAACATACAAAAAATTATGTAGTATAAAGTAACTTGGAGGAGTGATAGCAAGTGTGTTTGTGTAGAAACCTAGATCAAGTTCTCCAAAATCCTACAGAAATTGAACTGGAAAAACATGAAGATGAAATTTTAAAAGAGAAATGAACATATAAAGTGAAAATTGAGTACAGGAAGCTACCGCTAGTGTCATCCTTGTTTAAATACCAAAAATCTACCATAAAAATTGAACGAAGACACCGACAGAAACAAATGACTGCAAGTTGCACCAAACCGGAAGAAAAAATTAGAGCATGACACAAAAGTGTATAGAAAAACCTTGTTCGTATGATTCACATAAACAAAGACCTTTTCACACACAGCTGTGTCGACGTTGCATTGTATAGACATCGATAGTCCAATAAGCGCCGATCCTTATATAGTGTTGATCTTTATGCGACTTTAACACGACCCACACTTTATCGAAGTGATTTTAAAATGAAATTCATTTTTTGATAAATAATACAGAAAAGTTAAGTACTAAGGGAGGCTAACACTTCAATATATAGTAATAAATGATAGCTCAAGTATTAGATGAAAAACTTTAATGTATATAATAATTAGAAAATTTATTCAATCTATCAAAATTTTTCAATGAGAAGATAAACAAGAAATAAATGCAATATAAGTTCAAATATCTTCTCAAAATATATAATTTCAAAAATCTTTTAATGAATGATTGTAATAAATTAAGTACCAAGAAAAATATGAGAAACTTTGATAAGTATGATGATTTTACAAATTTGATTTAATCAATCAAAATTTTAAATATGAAGTAGTGGAAGAAATATATGAAATGTAAGTTCAAATATCTTTTTCAAAATATGTTTCTCTTTTATAATTAATAGAAATAAGTTAAGTACAAAAAGAGAGATGTAAATCTTTGATGAAGATGATGATTAAAAAGTTTGAATCAATCAGAGTTTTTTACATGAAAAAAATAAATGAGCGAATGTAAGCTTAAAGAAATATCTTAAAAGATATCTCACTTTGATGCTCTTGAAGAATGTTATATTGAATGCAAGATGTAGATGTATTTATAAAGTTCAAAACATCAAAGAAATCTGTGAGTTCGGATGACTCATCCGATCGGCCGCATTTTGTTTGGATGACCAATATAGTCATTTTTACAGTAAAAATCAGAGGCCAGAACAGTCAAATTTTGGACCGTTGGAAATTTTCGGTCGATCGCTTCTTTTAGCCGGTTGACCGCCTGACAATTTTGGTCATTTACGTTTTGACCCCATTTGATCCAATCCGAAGGTTTTGAAGGGTTTGGACTTTTGAAAAGTATTTTTAACTAACTTTTCTAGATAAAAGATATTTTTCAAGTTCAAATATCATTTTAAAAGTCATATTTATATTTGATCAAAACATTGAATTATAAATAATTTTTATGCACAAAATTTTTTTTAATGCATAGAAGGATTTTGAGCTTAAGCATTTATTGCCTTATATCAAGTGTTATACCTTTAAACTTTACCTAAGAAATCAAGTCTTTGATCTTGCTTTGAAGTTTGACTTTTAAATTCTTGAATGTGATTTCGATCTTAACATCCTTCATGAGTTCAATTTGTGATGATAGCTTTTGATCTTTTGACGACCATCGATCAATTTTCCACCCTATGCGTTGAAAAACTATATTCAATTGAATTCAACTTGTTAATAAACAAGATTAATTTTTTTTTTATAATCAAAACTTTAAAATTATAATCAGCCATAGGCCAACAATGAACTTGACTCCGCCACCGCCACCGCCATCGCCTCTTCCTCCACGAACTCATCTATATCCATTTGAGCTCTCCCTTTTGCGTGAGAAGAGAGAGTTTGGCGGAAGAACTTTCTAGGGTTTGTGCGTGAAAGGTGTGGACGATATTGGAAAGTGGAGCAAGTCGTCTTCTTTTCAGTGTTGCAGTGTAATGGCAGGTCCATTAATTGCCATATACCCATCTTACCCTCAATTACAAGGAGGAAATGTACGTACAAAATGAATACATGGGTAATTCTAGAATTTGGATTATGATAATGAGGGTGTAATGGTCCATTCAATTTTAAATGCCAGCTTTCAAAATAAAATAGAAAGCAGATTGGAACCTGGTTGGGCTGAATGAATAGTGAGATGGAACTAAAAAAAAAATGGTGGCGTGCACTCCTAAGAATAGTGTTAGGTTATTGTATGTTTATTATCGGTCCCTTGTCATTTGTCAACAAAAGGAGAGTAGATATTTTGACAATGTAAATGTATTATTATTTTTTAATTTGACGTTAACATTTAATGTTAAATTTTGATTCGGAGGTATATTGACGTAGCAGAAGATTATAGGAAAATGAACAACCTCACAAAGATGAGAAAAATTCACGAGAAATTTTAATCAATTTAAAAACTGCGGCCTCAAAGGGCTTACAATGCTTTAAATAGTAAAACCCTAGCAAAATTCGAAAAATAAATAATAAAAAAATGATATTTTTACATAAATGGAAAAATTTGAGATAACTACTTAAATTGAAACATCGAAAAATAAATAATAAAAAAATGATATTTTTCCATAAATGGAAAAATTTGAGATAACTACTTAAATTGAAACTCCTAAGATTTAGGATCATCCTCCAACAAATGGAATACGAATCCGAATTTATTGAATGAGATATTGCCAAAATAAAAATTACCATAAACTTAAAAAATGCTTAATCAAGGGCCTAAAAGATGAAATTTGCCAAAAATTCGACGTATGTCATGGCGGAAGTTATCATGAAATCAATATTGATGTTTAGTGATATCAATGTTTGTTTTGGTATGTTGGTTTACGTTGATATTGCATCTTAATTTAGCTAGTATGAATCAATGCATCTTAATTTAGCTAGCTTACAAAGAAAAATCACATTTCAGTCATGACAGTTGGTTTGATAGTAGTAGTTGTCTAGTGTCTGTATTTTTACTACCTTGACTTTAGATTTATAGTTTTGTCACAAAATATCAAAGGGGGAGCTTGTTAGGTTTTTAATGTAATTGACAAATTTGTGAACAAAAAAAATTAGAATTAATGTGTTGTAAAAGTTAATGAGTAAATTGCTAATACTAATTGAGTTGTATTAGGTTTAGGGTTCGAGAATGGAAAGAAGAAAAAACGACATCGCAATTTCGCTAGATCGTCGCCATGACTTTGCTCGAGTGGCAGAAACAGAAACGTTGTCTCCCGCTTGTCGTCATGTATTCACTCGAGCGACATTTTGTCGCTCTGAAGCCTTAAATCATGATATTTTATTGTATTTTGGATAAAATCTACCTAATTTATATTATATTATATTTTGTAGGTTAAACTTTATGTTTAATGAAGAATTGAAGAAAAGAATGCAAAATAACGAGAAAATGACAAAATTCAAAGTTGGAGGAATTTGAGAAAAGAATGCAAAAGTGGCGAAAAATGGTAAAATCCAAATATGAAACCTTGGAGACAAATATTACATTAAATTAGTTTGAGTTAAATATGCCTCAGTAGATTTGCATTGAAAATTATAATTGGAGGCCCAAATAATATCTATATATATATATATATATATATTATAAAGTCCAGCATAAAGGAACATAGAGAGAAGAATAAACGAGAAAGAAAGAAAAGAAAAGAGAAAAAGAAAAGAGACGGCATACAAGAGCAATTTCACGTTTCGTCAATTCTTGATGATATATTTTCACTTTTGCGTGTTTTTATTTTTACAATATGAATAACTAATTTTTATATTGGGGAAAATAATGTAGTCGACTAGTGATCATTTGTTTTCAAGATCTATGTGATTTATTTATTTATGTGTTGATTTTATTAAATTACCTAATCAATAATTTGATGATTATATGAGTCTCTTACGAATCAAGAGGTGAGTTTGAGATTTCGACCATATAATAAAATTCGATAAATTAGTATAACGTGTAGAAATACCTATACTGATTATTGCGGTCATAATATGAATTTTTAGAACTAATGTTTCGTTTAATTAAAATTGATTCGCATAGAGATATGTAATTTATTTAGTTAAATAGGCTCAATGAGAACTCGAGAGTGGTAAATTGAATACAATAGAAGAATTCGATTGAACACTATATTGGGTTATGAATATTAAATTAAGGTGATCAATAGATGAAATTGTTATGCTCCAATATTCATTATATATTTGGATCTTCAATTATCCATTGTTAACAATATTATTATATTTTAAATTAGTTAAAAGTAATTAAAAAAAATAATCATAACCATCATAATTATTTACTTACTTTATCAAATAGGAGTTAGAAAAATTAGATTAACTCCTAAAGTATAGTCTTCGTGGGAATGATATCCGGACTCAAAGGTCTACTACACTGCTTGTTACAATATTGTACACTTGCGATATAAAATGCTACACCTGTCGTCCAGCTTTTGCTTGAGCGACGAGTTTCCCGAAAAATTACAATTCGCATTTTTAAGGCCTTTTGCCCGACACATTTAATCCAAAACCTAAACTATAAATACCAGCAAGCCAGTTAACGTGTTTTTTTAAGGTTGATCATTGAGAAAATACGTACTGTTCCATATCCTCTTCATCAAACAAGCTTTCAACCTTAATGTTTTGATTTGTTCTTGGCATTTAAAACATCAAATCTATAAGCCAAATGTCAAATTGCTACTTCCTACACATCTGTCAAGAGTTCTAAAGATCAAGGGAAGGTGACTGGAGTTTCAGTTTTTGGTGAAGGCGGAGTTCTCTGTTGATCCACAGGAGATACATGAATTCATAAAGTTGAGAGTTTGGGGCAGCAGCACGCAATCCAGGAGGGTTTTGAAAATTGCAACTGAGAGTTGGTGCATGAGCAGACAATCCAAGAGGTATATGAAAATTGCAGTCCGGAGGTCAGAAAGTGCTAGTGATAGTTGAGTCTGGCAAACTGTACATTTATAATTCATTTATAGTGGATTGTTGATTGGCAAAGTGCCCGAAATTTTTATCAGTTGAAGTTTTTACGTGATCATTTTGGTTGTTTATTTATTGCTTTCATATAACTATGGCAACTAAACTTAGAAAAATTGACTTGATTGATTAACCATTTACATATAATTAATAGTGACTTGCTGCTAGTTAATTTTTAATTCCGTATAATTACCTATTCACCCCCACTAGGTGTAATTTGGGTCGAACATCGTAATTTCAAACAGTACCCATACTAAGCCACTCTTTTAATGTATAGGGATATAGTAACTTTTAACATTGCATTGGTTGCAGATATCAATTAGCTCCCAGTTTTAATTACGATTAATGTGATTTTGGAGTTTCTCATAATAACAAATATATATTTGGAATAAGAAATGATGATTTTGATTGGAGGAGAGAGGTTGAGATAGTGTTAAGTTGTCCTATTGGCTAATATGAGTAATTTCATAGCCAGGCTAGATGGAATTCTAAACATTGATGTGAATTTTCAGGGTAAAGTGTTTTCATTTAGATGATTAACTCAACAAAAGAAACAGACGATCAATGTACCATCTAAGGATCCATGTTAGAATCAGATTTGCACATGAGGGAACATAAGGTGGAATGGTGGATGGTCCAAAGGACTATTATGTTATGAGAGAGACGAGGACTGAGATGAATACTTAGTTTAGGTTTTTTGCCACTCATGCTATCCTTTGATAAAATGGAGGGATAGGTCTGTAATATTAGTTCTTAAATAGATATTTTGGGGAGGGGGAGGGGGAGGGGGAGGGGAAGGGGGGGGGGGAACCTTAACAGAAATTTTAATGGATTTTAAAAACCCATTAAAACATAGGTGTCCTAAACTGAGATTTAATGGATTTCAATGAAATCCTTTAAAATCTAGGTATCTTAGTAACTTGTGAAATTATAAAAATTTCACTAATAAATAGATTTCAGGAGATTCAGATGGATTTCAAACATATAAATACACGTAACATACTCTTTAAAATTTTTCACAAATTCTAATGATATTCTTACGAATTATGTGAAAATCTATTTAAATTCACGAAATTCATTAGAATTTATGATCTTTTATAGTTCATTATGTTGACCTAAAAAAATGTTGCCAACAGATGCCGGGAAATGCGACACATAAAGGTAGATCAACAGTCAAGATCACTCCGAGATTGGACGTGGGAAAAGCTCAACAACACGAGACGTTTTTGTTCAGATTCCGACGAGATATCCAAACACGATTGTAAAATAATAACAAATCGTTGAGAACTAATATTGGAGATTGCAATGAACCAATGAGAAAATAAAATAGATTGTTTCAAGTGTTTGAAGTTGCATTAGTCTTTACATGTTACATGGTGGGGGTATTTATAGTATTACAAATGAATTAGTGACCATTTGATCAAATTACACGTGGCCTCACCTCTTCGGTTGGGGCGTCCCTTCCTAGCTATAACCTTGACCTTCCTATCTTTTCAAAGCAATAAATGCCCTTACATTGACAAGACGAGACACAAATTCACTTTTTACAAAGGTCACACCAATCCTTCGTACAAAGATCTTTATCATGAGTAAATCCTTGCACGTGGGCCGTCATGAGATGGAGAGCCTCGGTTCCAAGAGGTGCCTAAGAGTTACTTGGGCCTCACTTGAACAACAGAGCCTTGGATAAGGGGCCTTAGTATAAATAGAAGGAGGCAAGGCGGTTCGATTGGATGGGGTCCCACAGCTTAATTTGATGGCCACATGGTAGTCCCTAGTTACGAGTCATAACAATAGTCTCCCAAGTCCATGTGTGATTATTTATGTCATGCGTGAACTTCAACAATGATGTTAAAAATGTTTTTGAAATGTGTAGTCCTTCATACTAGTCCCACAAGTCTAAGCATAGATATTTATAATGTGCGTAAAATTGATAGTTGATTTAGGATTGCTTCACCTTTAAGATAGTTGAATTTTTTTTGAAGCTAAGGCAGAGAATTGCTGAACTGCCAATGCTCAATACCTTTGAGGATAGCCGAATTTATTTTGGAGCTGAGGCAGAGAATGGCTGAACTGCCGAGGCTCAATATCTTTGAGGATAGTCGAATTTATTTTGGAGCCGAGGTAGGGAATTGCTAAACTGCCGATGCTCAATACATTTGAGGATAGTTGAATTTATTTTGGAGCTAAGGCAGAGAATTGCTGAACTGCCAATGCTCAATACTTTAAAGATAGCCGAATTTATTTTGGAGCTGAGGTAGAGAATTGATGAACTGTCGAGGCTCAATACTTTGAGGATAGCCGAATTTATTTTGGAGCTGAGGTAGAGAATTACTGAACTGCCGAGGCTCAATACCTTTGAGGATAGCCAAATTTATTTTGGAGTTAATGCAAAGAATTGCTGAACTGCCAAAGCTCAATACCTTTGAGGATTACCGAATTTATTTTGGAGCTGAGGCAGAGAATTGCTGAACTGCCGAGGCTTAATACATTTGAGGATAGTCGAATTTATTTTGGAGCTGGGGCAGGGAATTGCTAAACTGCCGAGGCTCAATACCTTTGAGGATAGCTGAATTTATTTTGGAGCTAAGGCAGAGAATTGCTGAACTGCCGATGCTCAATACTTTGAAGATGGCCAAGTTTATTTTGGAGTTGAGGAAGAGAATTGATGAACTGCCGAGGCTCAATACTTTGAGGATAGCCGATTTTATTTTGGAACTGAGGCAGAGAATTGCTGAACTGTCGAGGCTCAATACCTTTGAGGATAGCCGAATTTATTTTGGACTTGAGGCAGAGAATTACTGAACCGCCGAGGCTCAATGCCTTTGAGGATAGCTGAATTTATTTTGGAGCTAATGCAGATAATTGCTGAACTGCCGAGGCTCAACACCTTTGAAGATAGTCGAATTTATTTTGGAGCTGAGGCAGAGAATTGATGAACTGCCGAGGCTCAATACCTTTGAGGATAGCTGAATTCATTTTGGAGCTAAGGCAGAGAATTGCTGAACTGCCGAGGCTGAAGTTATATTGAGGCTGAAGCAGGTCCATGGGTGAACTGCCGAGGCTAAACATTATATCAATTGGTTTTGATATTGGTGCATATGATTTGATGGCTCTTGCACATTCTCGAGGTGGAGCAGCTGTAACAATACAACTTTCAATGCACGCAAGACTGTTATATTAAATGCGCAATGATGACCAATTATGATCACGCGCAATATGTGAGGAGCTTTCACGCGTTGAGGCTAATGCGTGAAACCCACGAATTGATCCGAAGCATTGATATCATAAACTGTTTAAATTCAGTGGTTCAGATTGAATGCAAATTTGGGTGACTCTGATTAAATGAGTCTCGATCCAATGGTTGTGATTCAATCTCCTTTTTGTATAAAAGCCAAAATCTTTGTGTCATTTTAGAACTTTGCCTTTGCAAAATATCTTTCGAATTCTCTCAAGCTTTCTTTTATTTTTTCGGCAACTAACATCCAGCTAGTCTTCTGAATATTCATTTGTATATGTACTTTCTTGTGAGAAAAGGGATTGTTCCAAATTTTCTCAAGTTTCTGCAACTTTTCATTTTTTTCTTCTCATTAACATGTCTACCGAAGCGTCCATAGCCATTACTGTGGCAATTTTTCCAAATTTTCTCAAGTTTCTGCAACTTTTCATTTTTTTCTTCACATAAACATGTCTACCGAAGCGTCCATAGCCATTACTGTGGCAAGGTTTGGGGAGGAGTCTGTGTCTGGGAGGTGGAATGAGTGGTATAATATGAGTGAGAAGCCCATAGACTATGAAGTAGATTGGGGGGCTATAAAAATCCCATTTTCTATAACCTCTTCCAAATTAGCAGAATTGAGGAAAACATATTGCATTTCCCATAATGTTGAGTTGAGAGTTCCCGAGGCCCATGAACGAGCCTGCTTTTCGAGGCCGGGTTGTGTGGCTATTAGTGAGTTCCTGCTGAAAGTGGGAGTGCGTCTGCCTCTGCACCCCTTCTTTAGGGTGGTGCTGAGGAACTTTATGTTGTCGCCCACCTAAATTTTTCCAAATGGGTGGAGCCAGTTAGTTAGGGCTTACAAACTTTGGAAAGAGGTCTCTTTAGGCAAAGACATGCCTCTGCATGTCTGTCAAACCGTTTTCCAAGCTCGAGTCGTTTGGGAAGGACGAATCCAAGGGGTGGTACTATATCACCCTTTGGGAGGCTCATGCTCCCTTCGTAGTGGGGCTCCCCACCTTCATAAAAGGATGGAAAGAGTCCTAATTCTGGGTTAAGTGTAGGTGGTAGATGGTTGAGCAAGATGTTCTCCCAGCCTATACTGTACTGACCCAGTACTACGAAGTGCGTGAGTGCCTCAACCTTTAGCTTGTAATTTATGTCCAAATTCTTTGTACTAATTATCTTTTTTTATGTTTGCAGATTCTGGTTCATGTAACGAACTTCACGAGGCTGAGTAGGACATCATCGAAGATATTTACAAAAGATCTTCGAAGCCTTGAAGGTTTGCCCATCTCATTGATCGAAGCCGCTATTTCTTGGACTTCGGACTGATGGCCTCGAAAGGTTAGAGGCTTCTTTTCTTTTAAAAGTTTATCTTCGTTTTGCAGTTTTTAACTTTTTTCCTTCACATTTGTAGACAAATTTGCGAAGAAGGAGTATCTAGTACCTGATATGGCCACTATCCTCAAGGCCACTGCCTTTATTGGTGCTAAGGCCCTGAAGCCCTTCCCCTCTGGGGTGAAACAAGTGAAGTCGAGGCTAAAATGCCTTAGTAAGGACCAGACCGAGAATGGGGCAGAGGAGAAGGCTCCTAAGAAGGCCCATGCAGCCTCTGATAGAGGGAAATGGAAAGTGGAGGGGCCCTAGAAGAAAAGAAAGCTTGTCCTAGCAAGCAAAACTTCTGCAAGTTTTGGGACCTCTGTGTCCCACCCCAAAAAGGGGGGGGGTCACCAGTAGTCAAAGGTTCTTGAATCCTCAATCAAAGTTGCCAAGGTAGAACAAGCAAGGAAAGTAGATGAAGAAGCAAAGAAGGGAACTCCTTCAGTTTCTGAGGCTTTGAAGAAGAGCCAAACGGAGAGGACCCCTGGGAAGTCTGGGAACTTTTTAGGAGGGAAGGATGACCTAATCACCTCGACGGACTTGGAGATGTTGCCACCCGAAGTTCGAGGCGCCATAAAATTTTTTAACAAATTTTGGACTGAGAGGTGGCAAAATTACGTGTCCACTTGTGACGTGGTAGACCTCACTGCTATGCTAGTGAGCCAAAGTTCAAGGGCCTTTGGAGTGGCCTTGGAATGTCAGAAAGTGTTATCTGACATCAAACAAAGGAATAGGGCCTAGTACAAAAAGTTGGAGGCTCCTGAGGCCGAAGTGAAGAAAGGGAAGGCCGAGGCTGAGGAACTGAGGGCCCAAAAAATGGAAGGTGAGGCCAA
>CAIGRP010002967.1:0-40517 GCA_903798385.1 Fraxinus cuspidata
AACTCGAAATCGTCAACATTTTTAGTAACTCACAACTAATGGTTGGAAAGATTGAGGGTACTTTTGCAACAAAAGATGAAATATGAGTTTTTATTGTTTAAAGTTGCATGATCTCAAAAGATGATTTAAGAGTTGCAAAATTCTAAAAATTGCCAGAGCTGATAGTTTGAAGGTCGATGCATTATCTAGGCTTGGCTTCATGGGGATAGATGGACTCAACAAAGTGGCACACATCAAGATGGTGACAGAACCTAGCATAAATCAGAAGTCAAACATCATGTACATTAACCAGGAGCCCTCTTGAATGGACTCGATAATCGAATTCATAAGTAATGAAAATTTACCATCTGGTCCCCGGGCTGCAAAGAGCATTAGGTATCAAGTACCAAGATATTGTATCATCGGAGGAGTCTTATTTCTAAGAAACGTTACACTTTCCTACCTCGAATATCTTAGACCTTCCAAATCACTCCAAGTGTTGACTGAAGTTCATGAGGTGTGTGTGAGAATCATCAAGGAGCTCGAGCTCTTGCCTACAAACCCATAAGATATGGGTATTATTGTCCTAGCATGAAAACAGATGCAGTGGATTACGTAAGGAGGTGTGACAAGTGCAAGAAATTCGGTAATATCATACATACTCCCACTGAAGAGAAAGCTAACTCCTATCCACTCTTCGACTCCTTTCAAGCAATGGGGAATTGACATTCTAAGACCTTTTCCTTTTGCAAGAGTTCAACTGAAATTTGTTATGGCTACAGTAGAATACTTTATTAAGTGCGTAAAAGCTGAACCCCTAGTAGTAATCTCGTAGTTGAACCCCTAGCAGTAATCTCGCAGTAATCTGTATATAGGTTTGGGATACTGAAGGTACTCATAACAAAAAATGGAGGGCAATTTGATAATTCACACTTTAAAATATTTTGTGCCCACCTCGAGATTGACCATCCCCTGACCTCAGTCTTACACCCTCAAAGTAACGACCTTGACGAAGTAACTAATCGGATCATACTCCAAGATCTTTGAACCAAGATTGGGGATGCTAGAGGTAGTTAGCCAGAGGAGCTGGCATCTATACTTTGAACATATAGGACTTCCCATAAGATAGCAATTGGCAAGACCCCTTTTATGTTAGCTTTCGGCATCGAGGCCACAATTCCAATTGAAGTCAGCTTTCCTGCGTTCAGAAGGCTCGAGCCTAATCTCGAAGAGCAAACGATTGAAAACCTTGACTTACTTGAAGAAGTGCGGGAACAGCCGTCGCTAAGAGCTATAAGTTATCAAAACAAAACAAAATGACACTTTAATGACAAGGTTAAATCTAGAAGATTCAGAGTTGGAGATTTAGTCATTAGAAGAGTAGAAGCATCTATCCATCCTCTAGAAAAGCTTGGACCAGTCTAGGAAAGACCTTTTGAAGTCATACAAAAAGTTAAAGGCGGACACCTCGAGAAAACCACTCCCAAGGCCTTGGAACGCCGACAACCTGAAGATTTATTACAAGTAGCTAGCAAAGCACCCAGGTATTTAGATTATTTAGTTTTCATTTACTTTATGTTGGGTTAGGTTTATGTGCCCTCAGTAGTTTATTCTTTCTTAGTTTAGCTCAAGCTTGCACGCTCTCAGACAGTTTTCCTTTTAAGGCCTACACGCCATGTACATTTACATTATTCTATAAAGTTTATTTTGACAATAAAAACTTGCCCAAACACCTCTCATTAGCGCAAGACCGTGCTATGCACATACAACTAATACATTTATTAAGCGTAAGGTCGTGTCCCACGCATGCAGCTAATACATCTACTTAGTGTGAGGACGTGCCAAGCACGCAGCCACTCTTGGCCTTTATGACCTGACTTGAGTATCTCACAATGACAAAGTATACTGAGTTCGAGCTCGGGCTATTTTTCACCATCCATAGACAGCCCCCAAGCTCTACCTATCAAATCCTAAAAATACTAAAACTTTTACAAAAGCTCGAACTATTTGCAACTTTTAAAAGAAAGCTCAAGCTACTTGTCAAAAATAATTGTAAAGTACCACGCTCGAGCTCTACCTGTTAATGCTTGAAAATATTATAGCTTCTACCGAAAGCTCGAGCTACTTGTCAAGTTCCACGCTCCATACTCAATTTACTAAAACATGAAAATATTAAGCTTCGACATTAGAAGCTCGAACTATTTTGCGGCTACCGAAAGCTCGAACTTCACATATCTAGATTAAGAACTTGAATTTTAAGCGTATTGAGCTTGATCCATGTTTCTAGATTAAACACACAAGCATACAAAAAACAAGTAATGACTGTAGTAAATGATAAGTCA
The DNA here is from genome assembly GCA_903798385.1 of Fraxinus cuspidata. Classification (NCBI taxonomy): domain Eukaryota; kingdom Viridiplantae; phylum Streptophyta; class Magnoliopsida; order Lamiales; family Oleaceae; genus Fraxinus; species Fraxinus cuspidata. The sequence goes on from CAIGRP010002967.1 coordinate 2,322, forward strand.
TTGAGCCATTAACCTCAAAAATTGAACGTGCAAGCAAAAATAAGCCCAAGTAGGGCAATGTACTTTACATTTGCAAAAAATATATGAAATAAAGTTTGAGGTAGTGGGCTTAATCTAGATCTGTCGCATCAATAGAGTTTCTCTAATTAGGAGTATCGGCCTCGTCCCCTTTCACATCTTCAGCCTCGGATGCTGCAACCTCATTTACGAGCTCGTTGATCGACTTCAGCTCCTCGACTATGGGCCTTAGGTCCTCTGGCAACTTGGTCCTCAAAAAGGAACGAACAAGTCTCGAGCAATAATGGTATGACCCCTAAACATACTGCCCCAGTAGTGTCCCGAACTCCTCTGACTTTTTGAAATTCTCATCGCCTAAGCTCGAGTCATCACAAGCTAGTTCTCGAACCCTTTCCTAGCGTGAATGAGTTCGAGCTTCTCCTCTTTGGCCTCATCTATTGCAGCCCTAATTTTATCTCAGGCCTTCCTAGTCTCGATCCTGGCCAATTCATGCTTAAGCTCGAGCTCAAGAACCCACTTTCTATGCTGCTCGTTTCCCAAATCGAGCTCATCCAATCTGCGCAAGGTGCTCTCTCTTTTCAAGGACAATCCCCGAGCCATGCTCAAAGTTTGATATGGGGAAAACAGGTACGACGTAATATCGAGAATAAAAGATTAAAAAAATACTAATAGAGATCGGGATCATACTTTCAGAGTCAGCAACTCAAGGGTCTTCACCCCTTACGAGGTTAGACCTTGTCAGCATACTTATTAACAATGCTCGGGATCAATGAGTATCGGGCATGTTCTTCCATCACGTTCAGGGCGATGACATCGTCATCTAAATTGACTATCTCCGATGTACCCTTTGGAGTGGGAACTCAAACACTTGATCTTGGAGCGGGCTATGGTGGAGGGATCAGCATTTCTCATCTTGAACTCTGTCTAGCCCCACTCGTAGATATCTTGGGAGCGATCTCCCTGACTCTCTTCTTCCTTTTTGATGGGACATGCATCATAGGCTTTGGGCACGTTTAGAAGGAGTTTGGATGGGTCGAAAGTAATTTCTAATTCTACAAAAACAAAAGAAAATGCATTAACTCGATCTCAAGTTTGGGTAATAGGAAAAAACACATAGGATAATAAAGATTGTACCCTCCAGGCCTCTAAATTTGGCAAGGTCAAGGATGTCATCCTCGATTAGATGATAATTTTTTGCTGTAAGAGGATCCTGGTTTACAAACTTCAGCCTATCGATTTCTAAAGCCTCGAGGTATTCCTGGACCTCATTAAATCTATCCTTATCGGGGATCTCCAACTTTAGGCTTAAGGGCTGGTCAAGGTCTTGAGGCTTTACAAAAAAGAAACACTACTTACAACCTCGAGTTAGCTTAGGAATTCAAGTGTCCTAAACCCCCATTGTAGACAAGTACACGAAGCAATTGTTCCCCGATAAGAATTTCATATAAAACACCATCCTCAAGAGGTCGAGCCTAGGCTCGGCTCCATATAAAATAAAAAAGTATATCAAGAGCCTCCACCCATTAGGAGCAAATTGGCTTGGACACATAAAAAATGAAGTCAGGAAGTGGATGAAAAATGGGTGGAGAGACCACCTAAGTCCGACCTTAAGCACATCCTTCAAAAAGTCATCTCCCACTCTCGAGCATCTTCTACAGTCTCAGTCGGCTCTAGGGCCCTAATGTCACACAGGGGTATAACTCTGAACTCCCTAGCTGTCTTAATAATTACATGCGCTTTATACCTAGTTAGCTCTTTGAGAAAGGTCAAAACTATCCCATCCTCTGGGTTCGAGTTGACGGTACGACCATGGGAATAAGAGACATACCTACGTCCTGGGGCTGCTAGTGGTCGAACTCCTGGACAAACGACTACTTTTATCACTTGATCCCCCACTGCTACCACTCAACATTATACTACTTACAAAATAAATAACTTAAAGGCGCGAACACTTTCCTCTTATGGCGGTCTCTCACAAAACCCACTAGCCCCAAACTCGAATTACTTTTACTGAGAGTTGAGAGTAAAAAGTGAAAAATGAAGGGTGAAAATGGGGTATTTAAAGGAGTCTTAAGAAGGTCAAAGGTCGATGAACCTCAACCTTTGAATGTATGCCGTGTACCAATCATCTAAGATCGTGTGTTGTATGCCCAATGCATGTCTGACATGTGTCAGACATCCACTATAACCCATAACTAGAAATGGAGTTCGACATCAGGCTATCATACCTCATTATATCTCACCTCACAGCTCGCACACATAACCACTAGCTATGATCTAGATGCATGAGGGACTATGATGTGTACAAGAATGGAACATACCCGAACTCGATCTAAATAGCCCAAGCTTATCTCGACAAATTATCCAAAGAATAAGGTCGGGCTATATGTTGAGGTCGGGCCTTACAGGTTCGGTTATGATCCATAATAACGATTACCTCATCCTTATCTCATACCCATTAGAAACATTAATCCTACTTTTATTGTAACTCTGCATAACCTTTATCCTAATCCAAACTGTCAACCTACCACAAGTTTCATTTGAACTTAAATAGAACACTTTTAATATAACACAAACGTATTACATGATAAGGATAAGGACTACAGGTGGTTGGATTCTTTTAAAACTCCATCACCAACATCTATAAATACAAGACCAAAGTGCACTATTCAGGTAAGCTTTTACATAAAATCCAGCATATAGCCTTTCACATAAATTCTCTATCTAACTTAAGCATCGGAGGGGTGACAATGACAAACCTCGACGGCTTTGTTTTAGGTATTGAAGATTAGTTTGTGTAGTATTCAAGCATTCACTTTGAGATCTAGCAGGTTCAGATTTTTGATAGCATCAACATACATGCTATTTGACTCGAATGTGTTGCACCATGTGGTTATGCCGTGTGATGCAATGTGATTAATTTGCTCAATATGCTAGTTCATGTTGTAAATTATAAGTTTTTTAGTGAATGATTATTATATCCTTGAAATCCTAATGATTATGAATGTTGCATACCTTACAACCCTAATTTTTCCTATAAATATTGGGTTTTACTTTTCAATAAAATATGATAAGTCTATTGCCATTTTTATTTTCTTATCTTTTCTCTCATTTTTATAACATATTATCAGCGCGAAGTTCTAACCAATTGATTTTTAAAAAAAAAATTATTCCCCACAAATCTCTAGCTAGTTGAGGTAGAAAATAATTTTTCTTTCGATCAAAGAAAGTGAAGAAACTCTAACTAATTGAGTTTATAAAGAAACTTTTTTTCCACAAAGAAAATGTGAATATTCTCTTATCTTTGAATTGCATAAAAAAGTGGTATAGTTATTCGTTTTGATCATGTCGTTTCAACTATATCAATTTATGATAAATAAATATTTGCTTAAATTTAATATATTTTGTTCAATATTCCAGTACAATATTCTAAAAGAATATTGTATTATTAATCTTGAAAAAGAAATAATCTAAATCAGCAGCATTGTTTGAAAACGAATGTTTTATTTAAGTTATTTTGTTTTATATAAATGTCGATGACAGTGGCATTGACCAAAGGTAGTGGGAAAGTAGGGAACTCGACGCTGGTACATTAGAGTTTCATTCAAGCCCTAATGTTGATTCCTTGATTTTAGTATAAAGTAGTGAAAAATCGCCTTCAAATAAGAGTAAGATATGGATGAAAAGTTGATTTTATCTTGAATTAGGGTTTGTTAGGTCCTAAAAAAACAGCCTTTAGATGGTAAAAAGCTTATGGAAATTGAAAGAAATCAAGGTGATTTGTTGGCACACAAAAATTAACCTCCAAATTAATCCACTATGCATGGGCTCTCCCCAATTTTTTTTTCACTTCTGATGTGAACCTACTAACAATAGTAGCTCTGAAACCCACAAAAGATTGAACCACAACCCCAAAAAAAGCTAAAATCCTGATTTGAAGTTTGACACAATAATTTATTGAATCAAGTTTCAAACCAAAATATTTGTTTTTTTGGAGTTGTGATTCAATTTTTTGTGGGTTTCGGAGTTACTATTGATACATGGGTTTACATAAGTTGATATCAAAGTTTTAGCTCTAAAATTAAGGTTATATCTTTATGTTTTCGCATGTTTTTTTATCTTCTTCATTGGATTTTCATCTTCTTCATCAAATCTCCATTCGTTTTCTTGACTCTTCATCATCTTCTTGAGTCTTTTACGTCAACACAAATACCAAGAACATTCAAGAATTTTTTTTGTGCATTAAATTTAATGCACCAATACAATTTTGTTTCGATACTTCTTGCCTTTGTTGATTTTACGCATATTTAGTGTCAAAAAAAAAAATTAAATTGTAGAAAAAAAAATTCCAAGAAAAAGAAAAAGAAAATTCCAAACCAAAAAGAAACTTATTCGATTTCAAGAAACGCTTTCTTGAAAATTCTTGAAGTACAATTTTTTTCAAGAAAACAATTTAATACCTACATCATCCATTGATATCAATATTGTTGTGGAAAAAGTATAAATCAATTTCAAGAAACACTTTCTTGAAATTCTTGGTTATGTTTTCATTCAATTCTTTCGTTCATTCCTTTCTTGAGTCTTTTTTCTCGAGTTATTATCCTTCTTAAATTCCTTATTCTTGTGGGTTTGAAGCTCACAAGGGGAAATGTTTGGTTGATATCAATTAGTTTCTTAGAGAACTTGAAAGAAAGTATTAAGATGAAAAGGGCAAGAGTGGCGAGATTATTAGGGGGAAAAACCAAATTTGAGTGAAACACGAGTGCAAACATGTAAGGCATACAAATTCTAGTTATGAGGATGTCTGATAGAGAAGAATCAATATCTATAGATGGAGATAATCAAGCCTTCATGATGAGAGTTGTGCAACATCAATTCGAGCGAATAAATGTAGTATTTGGAGAAATTAGACATATAATGGATCAAAAGGATACAGTGATAACTAACTTACAAATGGGGCAACCTAGAAATGTTTCTAATGTTATAAGGTAAGGTAGGCGTGATCCAAGAGTTGAATCTGAGGATGGGAATGAAGTTGATAGTGCTAATAAGGATGATCAAATATCGAAGGCCGAAGTGGGCAGGATGAGGAATAGAGGAGATAGGCCTGAAAGGGGCCTATAGGAGATCCTATGGACTTTGGTAGAGGTAGGGTTGAACGGAATTTAGGTAGCATTAAGATGAAAATTCATTCATTCCAAGGTAGAAATGATTTAGAGGTATATTTAGAATGGGAGAAGAAGTTGGAATTGATCTTTAATTGCCATAACTATTCGGAGGAGAAAAAAGTAAAACTTGCAGTGATAGAGTTTACTGATTATGCTATCATATGGTGGGATCAATTAGCAACAAATACGAGGAACCATGTGAAGCTTATTGAAACATGGGGTAAGTTAAAGGCTATCATGAGGAAGAGATTTGTACCTAATCAATATTATAGGGATCTGTATCAAAAATTTCAAAGCCTTAGTCAAAGTTTGAGGAGTGTGAAGGATAAGGAGAAGGAGATAACTATGATTAGGGTGAATGTTGAAGAGGATCGGGAAGCCTCAATAACTAGGTTTTTAAATGGTTTGAATAGAGAGATAGCCAATATAGTAGAACTAAGACATTATGGAAAGTTGAATGACATGTTACATATAGCTATGGTATTGTTTCAAAGGTTAAGACCGAACCACCAAGGGAAAAAGAAGTAACTAGCAAAATAAAACCCAAGGTGGATTCCTGACCTTCTAGGAATAGGGATATCAAATGTTTTAGATATTTGGGTTCAGGGTACATTGCTTCTCAATGCCCAAACAAAAGGACAATGATCTTGCATGATAATAGTAAATTAATGGTGATAGTAATGAGATATCTTTGGTAGATGCTAGCGATGGTGATGGGATAGAGTACCAAGTAGTCGGTAAAACACTTATTACTGGACATGCTCTCAACAACAAGGTAAGTAGTATGACTATTGAAGGAAGGAGTTGTACCAATGTTGCTAGTACTATCCTCATAGAAAAATTAGGTTTGACTATGCTAAAACGTCCTAGACTCTATAGGTTGTAGTGGTTAAATGAATGTGGAGAGGTTAGAGTTAATAAACAAGTCTTGGTGAGCTTCACAATTGGAAAGTATAGGGATGAGGTAATAGGTGACATGGTTCCTATGCATACTAGGCATATCTTATTTGGGAGGCCAGACATTATAATACGAAAGTGGTACATGACGGGTACAAAAATAGGTATAGCTTTGTCAAAGGTGGGAAATCTATTACTCTTATTTCATTAACACTAAAGAGGTCTATGGGGATCAATTGCAATTGAGATGTGAGTAAGGGAATAAAAACAAAGAAAGTCAAAAAGAGAGTGACGCTGATACTTCAAAAAAAAAATTAGTGAGGTGACTGAAAATAAAGAAAAAATAGTGAGGTCACAAGAGATAAAAGAAAGAGAGTCTTAAGAGAGAAAAGATAAGTCAAAAGTGAGTTTCTTTTCAAAAAAAAGTGAAATAAATAAGGTTTTAGTTAAAAAAACAACCTTCGATATTACTAGCCTACAAGGAATCATACCTCAATTTTGAGGAAACAAACAAACCCCTCCCTAGTTTAGCTATTTCATTCTTGCAAGTATTTGGTGTCTTATTCCCTGAGGACATGCCTAGTAGGTTACTATTCATACGAGGCGTTGAGCATTAGATTGATTTTATACTTATATTATTCCAATCGGCCATTTTATTGAAGTAATCCCGAATAGACAAATGAGCTTTAAAGGAAAGTGGATGAATTGATGAGCAAAGGGTATGTGAAAGAATAGTTTCCCAAGTCTAAGTCGAATATTTTTAGGTAGGTCGAACTTGAAATATAAGCCAATGTGATAAAGCTGATGCAGAGACGAAACTGAATATATGTTGTTGTGATAAGCTGATGCAGAGGCAATGCTCTGAGTGTATAAATAGAAGAGGTGATACTTTCAATGTATAGTTAGCTATGATAAGTTGACATCGTTACATGGGATGGCATATCCATGTCAAGTCTTCCTTCATATGTTTGATCCAGCCATAGAAGGCTTCATCTTCATAGTTATTAAGGTGGGCCTTTCCCTCTCCTTATGAAGCAGTATGACATCCTTACACAGTGGTGGTTCACTCATGCCAAGGGCTTCTTGCATAGAGAATGATTCATCCATGTAGGAGATAATATAAGCTCCTTGAAGATAAATAAATGTGACATAGCTGAAGCATAAATAAAGCTATGAAAGATGGGTAGTTGTAATGCAATCGATGTAGAGGTATGATGAGCTTTCTAAAGATAAATATAGCAGTGTTATTGCTAATGTATGGGCGTGGCTCTAAGTATGTAAGCTGCTCGTCATAAGCTGATGCAAAGACATGATGAGCTCGCTTGAATATAAATGTATTTGTAATGCAACAACTCATACAGTGAGGCATCTTTCCAGGACGAAGAATGAATATTGAGCTGGTGGCTCGTCTCAAGCTATTGAGGTCTTATAAATGGCATCAAAAGGATGAGGTCTTATAGCTGTGCTTGACGATAGTGAGTAGCGAGGAATAAGCATCTCACTAAGCCAGAAATAAGCATCTGATGAGGTGGGAATAAACATCCCATGAGGCGAATAATAAACATCTCGTGAATAACGATCAAACTATCAGAGACTTATAAGTGGTCTCGGATAGATGAGGTCTCACAGCTAGGATTACAATAGTAAGAGACAAGAAATAAGCATATAAAGAAATTCAAAATAAGCATCTCGGGAAGAAACATCCTGTGGAGAAGGAATAAACATCTCGTGAATAACTATCGAACTATCGGAGACTTATAAGAGGTCTTGGATAAACGAGGTCTTACAGCTAAAATCAACGATAGTGATAGGTAAAGAATAAGCATCTCAGGAAATCAAGAATAAGCATCTTGTGAGACAAGGAATAAACATCTCACCATTAGCTCTCGAACTATTGCAGACTTATAAGCTACCTTGAATATATGAGGTCTTACAGCTAGGCTCAACGATAGTGAGTATTAAGCATCTCGAGAAGCCAGCAATAAGTATCAACGAGACAGGAAATAAATGTTCCGCAAGTTTAGGAATAAAAATCTCATGAATAGCGATCAAACTATTGAAAACTTATAAGCGGTCTCGAATAGATAATGTCTTACAACTAGACTCAATGATAGTGAGATGCGAGAGGAATAAGTATATCTCGAAACTAGGAATAGACACCCACTAGGCGGGAAATAAACATCCTGCGAAGTGAGAAATAAACATCTTGCAAATAGCTCTCAACTATCGAGAACTTATAAGCTGCCTCAAAATAGAAGAGGCCTTATAGCTAGGCTCTACAATAGTAAGGGACGAAGGATAAACATATCTCAAAGACAAAGAATCTATCAATGAAGCGAGGAATAAAGATCCCGTAAGACGAGGAATAAACATTTCGCAAGGCCAAAAATTACTCATTTTGTAAGGGCAAACATGTTTAGCAATTTGCCTCTTCCGTTTTCAAGGACGAGGATTCCAAAATATTTAGCCTATTCCTTTATACAAGGAATGCGGACCCCACCTCTTCCTTTATTCAAGAAATGAAGCATCCAATTGCCGCCTTTGATAATATGAAATCCATGAGCTAGAGCTTACCTTTTATAAAAAAGAAAACCATGAGTTAAGAATCACCTTCAATATATAAGAAATCTCCGAGCTAGGTCCCACCTTTGATAATAAGAAAACCACGAGTTAGGGCTTAGCTTCAATAAATAAGAAATTCACGAGCTAGGGTTCACATTCGATAATAAGAAAACCATGAGTTAAATTACTAGGCTTGATGGAAATAGCCTTTTATTAATCAAGATTTGATATTTGGCCAAGCAAGAATCTCGTGTCCGCCTCATAAATAATTTTGAGCAATTTCTTCATAAGCCTCGATGAACCAGAAGCAAAAATATGACCACCCATTACATGATCTAACATCAAGCAATCTTTAATTTTGATCGAAACATTTCATTGAATAAAATTGCAAAAGTTAGGTTTTAATTCAATATTTTAATCTTAAATTATATTAATCTACCCACACCCACCACATCAAATAACAGCCCCTACCTCATACCCACATTTACGTACTCGTCTATTATTGTCATCCCCTTTTACAGTTGTCGGCATCCACCTCACAAGCTACTTCTTCATTGGTGAACTGATCGATGCTCAGCAGTGAATGAGCATCATTGACTCAGATAGTAGAAATAGATAAACAAACATAGCAAATGTTAGAGAACATCTACTAAGCATTGTCGACGACTATTCATCTTCTTTAGGGCAACTTAACAATGCTAGTATAATTTAAAACTTTTTTTAAAAATTGAATTGAAAACAACCCATTGTGTAATTTATAGAGCCCTTAGCGGAGCAAATAACTTCAATTCTCACCATCAAAATCTAATTAATTGAATTTGGAGATCAGTTTGGAGAACTGAGGTCAAAAATATGAATGGTTTGAATATATGACATGTGGCCTATGCACTTTAACACGTGGCTTGTTATATGTGGCTTGATCCAATGGCATGTAACTGAATATCTTGGGTATGTAACATATGATCTGAGCCAATAGTCTATAACCAAATTTCTTGAATTTGTAACATGTGGATATCTATGCATTTTAACTTGCGAATTATTACATGTGACTAGTGACCTAATTCAATGGTCTGTGATCAAATCTCCTAAATTTGTGACCTGCCTGTGACCAAATCTCTTGGATTTATAATTTGTGACATATGCACTATGATCTATGACCAGGTAATTTTGATTTGTAATATGCTGACATTGATCTGTGACCTTATACAATATAACGTGATCGGTCACGTACTATTTAATTTGTGAAATATGCACATGACCTGTCATCTGATACTCGTAACCTATAGTCACAATCACCTAAATAATTGGTCACAAACCTTCTTTATACAACCTCAACTTTAACCCAACCCAACCTAACCTAAAACTAGCACCACAACCAACACCTACACCACCACCGTCGCCACCACAGCGCATCGAATAAGAAAATTACCGACAACAAAACTACCAACAAATCACCCACATCCTCCTTCACCGGTACAACTACATCCCTGGCTACCTGAACAGATCAAACTCTACCCTCTTTAGGTTTTTTATCACCTCAGCCAAGTTCATCAGCCTTCCCATCTCTTCTTTACCTTCTTTACGTCCATTGCATGAACACCATCACTGTAGTCGTCATACCATGAAGCTCTACGCAGACCATACTTCGGGCTTTTGTGCCTAAATGATTGGAAAAATAGAGGTCCCGTACTTGCATGGATTTCATACTCTACTGGGCTTGCTTGTTCTTCACCCCATCCCACTTCGATACACCTTCATTGGCCTCTTGGTCCTCCCATGACCACTCTCATAGAGACTAGATCTTTTGTACCCGCGTTATCACCTCAACACAATGGCGATACCGCTGAGTGATGACATAGCTCGAAGCAAGCACCGCTTCATGACATCGCAACGGTTTCCGTGGTGGTGTCTCACAGTTACGCCAGTGTCTCGAGTACTAAGGCAAAGCATCGAAGCTTCACGTCAGCGCTATGTAGTTGGACCGCGACAAGGAGAAGGAAGATGAGAGAGTGAAGATAAAGGGATTTAGATTTTGAAATTGGGATTGGGAATGGGTGGGTGAGGTTAAATTATTATTATTATTATTGTTATTATTATTATCACCTGATTTATAATCAATTAAATATTACATCTGATTTTAGCACGGTAATCTTTAAAAACAAGCTACAATGTAATTTCCACTTTTTTCTAATTGAAAGAGATGTCCCAAGTTGGAAAAATAGAAGCCAAAGGAACATACCAAATGTTGATCAATGTAGAAGGCCCAAAAGAAATACTGCCCATTGAAGAGGACAAAGGCCGGAGCATTTAGACTAAAAGAATATGGTTGAATAAAATAAATCTTGGGCCCAACAATACCTAAACATTTGATCAACCAATCAACCCCACCCAAGAGCCTATTAACTAATAACCACCTTTTCCAACCTGTTTTTTAGTGGGTGGGATTAATTCACATCAAGCCAAAAAATAAAACAAAAAAAAGGTTCTAATTGAGCTGAAAGCTACTTCTTTTGCCTGGCAAAATACCTTCTAAAAGCTCAATGGAAAACCTATATATGTCCAACATGCTTCCATCATTATCCTGTCCCCGTCAAAACTTAATGTGAACACAATGGAAAAACTAGACCCTAGACCGATGGTTACTATGGTGTTGCGGAGTGCCTATTTTTGCCAATGCCGACGACTGCTTCCTATGTTCTGACAGTGCACTTCTATTTTTTGCAACTTCGTTGGGCAGCTGCTTCTTTAACTATCTCGACAATTGCTCTTAGAGACTGTAGTGACTTCTAATGGCAGGAAGTAGAAGCCACTACTTGTACAAGAACATGGTAGTCATAGTTGTAAGTGTATACATTAGATCCAATCAACTTTGGATATAAACACTTTAATACATAATTGATGTATATTTATGGCAATATCTATTTATTTAATTGAATTAATGTTCTAATAAATTAATTAATAGAATCCATAGATTCAAGTCTTTGTAATTTGTTAATCACAATGAGTTGTTATTGAACAAAACATTGGAGATGCTAAAGTATGGTAAAACTTAAATGAACAAGTGGATGATTTGTTATTGAACAAAACATTGGAGACCCGCTGGAGAGATTTCGATAACTATCTGAGTGTTAGTGGTTAATCTCTAACGTTCGGTAGTGGAATTGGTCATTTGACTTTATGTCATCATAGTGCCTTATATGAGATAGTCATACTTTGGTGATGTTGGATGTTGCTCTACTAAAAGTCGCTAATACGGCATTGTTTGGGTATGTCAAGAATCATATGAAGATTGTAAATGATCAATAGATGATTCATCACTCTTAGATAGTAAGAGATTATGTTCTACATTTCATTTAGTTAAGTTAATAATGAAATCATTGGCCAATGTGTATTCATAAGTCGAAAAAGAGTTTTTGACTTAATAGTGGGATGAAATATATGACCGATAATTGAGATTGACATATATCCACATTTCGTAATTGATAGGATCATACAGACGAAAGGATTATAGTTTCATGGTAAACGAACAAGTTTGGTTTTGTCATAGCACGTGACATTTCTGTTATATGTATTGTCCAACACATTGTTAGATGTCAATCTGGGGACAACGAATGTGAATTGGTGATGAATTAAAAATGGTATTTTAATTTATCGATTTTATTTAGATCAAAATAATAATTCACTTCTTCAGGCATCGTGATTAGAAACTTGATGGGTCACACACAAAAGGAGAACAAGAAGAATGAGATTCACAAATTAATTAATTAGCAAGTGTTGTACAATTAATTAATTGAGTTGCTTGTTAATAGGCTCGAATTAATTAATTGGATTAACTAATGGACCAAATTTAATTAATTTGATTAATTAAATATTGGACCGGGTTAAGTTAAAGAGAAAGGTTAAGCCTAATTGGACTTGTATTAATAAGCCATTACGATTTTATAACACAATTCATATTCTTACTAGTACAAGAAAGGGGAAACCCTATTAAAAAACGTGGCGATTTAGGGATCCCACACCTTGCACAACGATACAAACGATCCGTTATATGCACATGTGACCCTTTTTTCCTGTAGAATGAAATACCGAGCCCCTATTAGACAGACCCCCATGTAGGAAGCAGTCCTGACGAGACGACTGCAAGATACTCAATAGATCTCATATTGAATGATTGACATGATAATTCACTTTCATCGCCGTCTCTACACACCTATATGGTAAAATCCAAGTTACCAAGCTAGGCCTTACAGACACGGAAGTGTCTCTAGCATTTAATGACTTGATTGATTGATGCATGGGACAAGGAAGGTCATTTAGTATGATGAGGCCATCTGCCCTATCATCCAACGGGCCCTGTTTGTCTTGCTCAAAGTATAAAAGCTCACACTTAGAGCCATTGGAGGTAATGCAATTTTAGACTCTCAAGCATATATTCTTGCTATACACTTGGTTGGATTCCAAAATCGACCCCATTTTTATGAATTGGAGGCTCACGTTCTAAGCTCCCCACATCCTAAATTATTGCTCTAGTTGATCTGGTCGTTAGAGTGCATACGGTTAACTAAGGTTTTGTCCAAGTATGTTGGAATTTAGTTTACGTAGACATGAGAGGCTTTGAGATCTGTTGACCACATCATTGATACAATTTTTGGGGTCAACAGATTGGTAACATTTGTGGAAAACTTGACACCATAAGCACGAACATCCTTGTGGTCAAAGCTACCCGAAGCAAAGCCTTGGAAAAAGGTTTGGTTCTTGAAAAAAGAACCGCTGCGAAGAAGAAACGTCTTGAACACTCATTGCTGATTCGAAGTCGGATACTCACGATGAGTTCCAACTACCAAGGAACACGGTGGAAATAGACAGCAAAAGGCCTCTGAAGAAGAGGTCTTCCTCAAAAATGTGAGCATGTGTCGCCTCCATCACCACTACAGGCGAGGCAATACCACAGCACGCCTAGCAAGGGAAGTAGGGGAAATGGCTGCGAATATGAGGAACATGGCACAGCAGAACGCTGCCATGAGACAGTAACTCATGCAGATGCACCAATAAGCTGGATCACAGGTACCTCGACAGGGGATTTTCCCCCAGGGTGAGGAAAATGACACGGCAGCGTACCTTCAGATGCATGACATGGTTGACGACCCAACGGAGAGGGAGGTGGAAGTAGATACCACCACCAACTACGTTACAAGTCAACCCAGTGATAACATGCCACATGAGGTAAATCCCTCCCCCCCCCAACCGAATACACTCAAGAGCATGAACCTCAAAGATCCAACCGCGTCTTTGTTCGGATTGGGCACTCCAGGCCTAGAAATAACTCCCATCAGTCACCTCCCATGCAAAGAAGGAATGAACAATACTAAGCTTATGAGCCTCAAAGGATTCCACCTCTGCCTAGAAATAGGCGAGAAAGGATGGACGAGGCAAACTTGAGAAATCAAGCAGGAACGTCACAACCCCCTCATTATCAGGCAGAGGAAAATGATTCTGATGGACCATATAGGTCATTTGAATTGGACGATGATGACAAACGCTTGCCCTTCTCCAAAGAATTGAGAAGCGCTTTGGTCCGAAGTCATTTTGTACCCCCAAAGATACCCAAATAAGAAGGAAAATGTGATCCGACAAAGCACCTCAACAACTACAAAACCCACATGTCTCTACGAGGGGCCTCGTCGACTCTAAAATGCAGAGCTTTTCACCTCACACTTATAGGAGCTACAGAAATTTGGTATAGCCGCATCCCCGCTGGCAGTATCACAAGTTGGCGAGACCTCAAGAAGGCCTTTCTGAACCAATACCTATCTAGTAAAGAGGGAGAAGCCCCCATCCAAAGGCTGTAAGACATGAGGTAGCAGACAGGTGAAACCTTGAAAAGTTACTTGGCCCGTTTCATAGATAAAATGACCTATCACGAGCAGGTTATGGATAGAGAGACCTTTTCTGCCCTAAGAGATGGCCTCAGCATGAATACCTTATTCTGGAGGGACATACGAAACAGAATTCCCACTTCATACGATGCTTTGGTGGAAATGATAAGAAGCGAAATCGTTAATGAAAAGCTGATTGATCACCACAACAGAACCTCCATGGGACTCCCACTCCTCAAAGGCAGCGAAGAGGTCATGTATCCCATTAGTGGACCAGCAATGGACCCAAGCAGGACATATGATAGCTCCCACCTCCGGCTAAGCATTGGCCACAACCACGATAAACGCAGTACCCTCTTTAACGTATGAGGAGGTCGGACCTAAGACCCAAAGACAGCCGAACCATCCAGGGAAAGAGGCAGAGAGAGAAATATGGAGCCTCAAGATAGGCAATACTACACATACCATCGAACCAACGGCCACAACACTGAGAATTACCTCTCAGGGCCATATCATGAAGAGCCGAATGATCCCCGTATCTAGGTAGAAAAGCCCGTCAAGCACAAAGAAATACACCATAGCCTAGGAAAGAGAGAAAGCCTAGGCATAACAAAGCAAGGCGACACCGTAGGAACGAATCACCTCCATAGGAGCACGAGGAATATAGAAACAGGGCAAGGGGGCAGAGGCCTCGGAGAGAGCCTACAGCAAATACTGATAACTCTCCCATTAGAGAAATCGACACCATCATAGGTAGTCTACACATAGGGGACTCCAAGAATGCCTTGAAGAACTATGCAGGAAAAGTGAAAGGCCCTCATATGGCAAGCTACTTGATCAATAACACTGGTCATAGATCTGGGAGCACCCTACCAATTACCTTCTCCCTGGAGGACACTATAGGAGTTCATTATCTGTACTGTGACGCACTTGAGATACGAGCCGTCATAGCCAGGAATGGACTAAGATGCATGTTGGTGGACAATGGAAGTTCCATTAATATCCTGTTCGGAACCTCCTTTGACAAAATGATGGTGGATCATGAACTCACTCCCATGACCACTCCATTATATGGCTTTACTGGTGATAGCATTATCCCCAGATGAAGAATCACATTGGCAGTAGAAATGGGAGACCGCTGTTTAAGCCCATCATTTCATAGAGTTCCTTATTGTAGACCATCAATCCGCCTACCACAGAGTATTAGGGCGACCCGCCTTAAAAGAGCTCCAGGTTGTAACATCCATACATCATTTGTGCATAAAATTTCCTACTAAGGAAGGAGATGCCATGATACGAGGGGATCAGATGGGGTCAAGGGAACGCTACCTTAGCTCCTTAAGGAAATACGAACCCTGTAGCATAAACATGGTTTTGATGGATGTTGAGACGATTGACGTACCTGAAGAATAAGGGGAAGACGTCAACATGAGAGATGCACCTAAAAAAGGGATCATTGAGGTGGTTGTAGACCCTATGGTCATAGAATCAAACTCATAAGCAACCCAATAGAAAAGCTTGAACATTTCCCTGTTAATTTACATTATCTCGTAAGGGTATTACAAATAGGGAATGAACTTGAACCGAGCTTAAAGACTTCTTACTTAACAACTTGGATGTATTTGCGTGGAGGCACGAGGACATGGTAGGTATTGATCCAGGGTCAGTTGCCATCATCTTGACGTAGACCTAAAGTTTGTTCCTCACAAGCAAAAGAAAAGAGCCCTGAACCCAAAGAGATACGTAGCCCTGAAAGAAAATTTGCTAAAACTCATATCTAATGGGTTCATTAAAGAGGTAATATACTGAAAATGGATATCCAATCCCAAAGGGTAGTTTTTCGCTCCCAAAGATCGACCAATTAGTGGATTATGCTGCAGGCCATGAACTCCTGAGCTTCATTGATACATATTTAGGGTACAATCAGATCCTTATGCACCCTACGGTCGAGGAAAATACCCCGTTCATCACTAATAGAGGCCTATACTGGTACAAAGTCATGCCTTTTGGCTTAACGAATGCTGACATAACTTACCAGTAGTTAGTCAACAAAATGTTATCTGACCTCTTAGGCAAAACGATGGAAGTATACGTCAATGACATGCTCGTAAAGAGTCTTAGGTCTATAGATCACATTGAACACTTGAAAGCGACCTTCAAGATCTTAAAAGAATACCGTATGAAGCTAAATCCATTGAAATGCACTTTTGGCGTCGCTTCTAAAAAATTCTTGGGTTATATTGTTAACCAGTGAGGCATTGAGGTGAACCCTGAGAAAATTAAGGCCTTGTTGGATATGAAATCCCCAGCAAACCCAAGAAAGTGTAATGTTTGACAGGACGCCTCGTAGCACTTAATCGTTTCATCTCTAAAGCTACAGATAGATGTCTTCATTTCTTTAAAGTTCTGAAAGGAGTAAAAAGGTTCCGGTGGAATGAGGGATGCGAAGAAGCATTCCAAGGGTTGAAGAAACATTTGGACCAAGCCCCCTTTCTCTTGACGCCTAAGGATGGAGAAGCATTGATACTATATTTGGTCGTACGTACCTATGCGGTGAGTTCGGTGCTAGTAAGGGAAGAAGGCAGCTCTCAACTACCTGTTTATTAGGTAAGCAAGGCCCTCATGCCAACTGAAACGCGTTATACTGATATGGAAAAACTTGTTTTGTCCCTGATAATCACTTCTAGGAAGCTGAGGCCCTACTTCCATGCCCATAGTATACGTATACTAACGAGCCTCCCCCTCAAACAAGTGCTCCAAAAGCTAGATGTATTGGGGAGGCTGATGAAATGGGTTGTGGAGTTTAGCAATTTTGACATTTCATATCAACCAAAAACCTCAATAAAGGGGCAAGCAGTAGCAGTTTTTATAGAAAAATTCACAGAGGCAACAAATATCAATGTAACAATGGAACCAGCTAACCTCCCAGCCTGGAAATTATTTATTGTCGGGTCCACCGAAGAAACGAGATCAAGGGCTAGGGTACTGCTGGAAAGCCCAGAGGGTCACAAACTTAATTGTGCAGTGAGGTTCGGATTTAAAACCTCCAACAACGCAATTGAGTATGAAGCGCTTCTAGCAAGCATCAGGTTGGCCAAAGAGATGCGGGTCTAAAACTTGGCAATTCAAAATGATGCCCAGCTAGTTGTGAGCACGGTCAGCGGTAGTTTCGAAGCCAAGGATAAAAGCATGGCAGCATGCCTGAAGAAGGTTATTGACCATCCCATGCTTTAAAAAATTTGAGTTGACCCAAATCCCAAAAATGGAGAACCTGCACGCGGACGCCTTATCAAAACTGGCTAGTAGCAAAGACTCAGAATTGTTCAAAATGGTACGATTGAATACCTTCCAGGCCCTTTATAGCCAGGGTAGAAGATGCGATGGGGGCTGCAGAAACTCAACAATGGATGCAACATATTATAGCTTACTTCATGGATCACATCTTACCGGAAAACAAGAAAGAGGCATATAAGCTCAGACGAAGGGCCGCCCACTGTGTATACCAGGACGAGGTGCTTTACAAAAGAGGCTTCTCATCCCCTCTTCTACGGTATACTAGAGGAGATGAGGCCGACTATGTCTTACGAGAAATCCACGAAGGAATCTGTGGCAACCACACAGGGGGCCCAGCGTTGGCCTATAAGGTGATAAGGCAAGGATACTATTGGCCAACCTTGAGAAATGATGCTATACAATTCGTAAAAAGGTGCGACAAGTGCCAACGCTTCCCCTCCATTCAAAGACAGCCAGCCCAGAGCTACCGTAATATCCAGTCCCTGGCCATTCGCCAAATGGGGGGTTGACCTAATAGGACCTATGCCAAAAGGGACAGGGAGTGCAAGCTATGTGATTGTCGTCATTGATTACTTCACTAAGTGTGTCGAGGCAGTACCATTAGCTAAAATAACTGAAGCAAACACTTTCAAGTTCATATGGAAAAACACCATATGTCGGTTCAGAGTTCCCCACTCAATAGTTACAGACAACGGGCGGCAGTTCGACAATAAGAAGCTTAGAGACCTATGTGAGGAATTGGGTATAAAAAAGCACTTTTCCTCTTCTCACTACCCCCAGGAAAATGGCCAGGTCGAGAAACTCAACAAAACTATGAAACATCTCTTGATGAAGAAACTATACATCAAAGGGGGCATGGGTAGACAAGCTTTTCCATGTGTTGTGGGCAATACACACCACCAATCGAATTGCGACAAGATAAACCCCATTCTCCAGGCATATGGTGTCGAGGTCATGAGCCAAGTCGAGGTAGGCCTTCCTTCGCCTTGCCGTCTGTAATTCAACGAAATATCTAATGATGAGATAAGACGATGCAAGCTCGAATTCTTTGAAGAAAGGATAGACACTTCGCAAATAAAACTGGCTTCCTATCAAAGGAAAATGGTAAGGTACTACAACGCCAAGGTCAAGAAGAAATTGTTCAGAAGAGGCGATTTGGTACTTAGGAGGGTTTTCTTGTCCTCTAAAGAGCCTGGTGTGGGTACATTGGGTCCGAACTGAGAAGACCCCTATCGTATATTAGGCGGCGTTAGGCCAGGGACTTTCTTCCGAAGAAAAAACTACTCGAATAAAGGGCAGAATTAAGACAAATACAGATCAAACTAAAGATATTAAGCATAACAGACATTTTGTTCTTGGAGATAATTGCATTTTGATTNTTGCATTTTGAACCCCACACTTGGAATGTTGAACATCTGAGAATGTATTATCAGTAAATTATCAGTAAGGCCCCATTCACCACTTATGTACCTTTTGTGATCAATGCATGTGCCCTTTATTTTTAACTATGACAAGCTCATATGTGAAGTATAATAAGCTCATAAACTAATTCGTATGTATGGGAAGCCCATGCGTTCTGATTACCGAACTCGAATAAGACGAACCTACAAATTGACTCTCGCACGACGAGGCGCATATAATATGATGATTCATTAAAATGCAATTATAGCGAGCCCATAAAGCATAAAATATTGATGTTTGAAGTCTATTGTAGAGAGCCCATAAGGTTATTAAAGGTTAACTAAATTATGGCAAGCCCACGTGAACTATTGATGTTCAAAGTCTATTGTGGCGAACCCATAAAGCATAAACTATCGATGTTTGAAATCTGTTGTGGCGAGCCCATAAGTTTAATAAAGGTTAACTAAATTATGGATAACCCACGTGAACTATTGATGTTCGAAGTCTATTGTGGCGAGCCTATAAAGCATAAACTATCGATGTTTGAAATCTGTTGTGACGAGCCCACAAGGTTATTAAAGGTTAACTAAATTATGGCAAGCCCACATGAACTATTGATGTTTGAAGTCTTTTGTGGCGAGCCCATAAAGCATAAACTATCGATGTTTGAAGTCTTTTTGGCGAGCCCATAAAGCATAAACTATCGATGTTTGAAATCTGTTATGGCTAGCCCATAAGATTATTAAAGGTTAATTAAATTATGGTGAGCCCATAAATTTGTTAAAAATTAATCAGATTATGGCGAGCCCATAAAACAAACTACCGATATTTGAAGTTAACGATTGGTTAAATTGTGGCGAGTACACATAGAGGTTATGCGAAACTTAAGTTATTTTCGAGCCCCCATGCACGGATGAGCTTACAAATCAATCAAGCTATTCGAATTAAAAATGAAATTAAGTTCATTACAAAAGTTGAGGTTACAAGAATCCTACAAAGGAACCTAATCTAGGCAAATTGAATCTTCTTGCTAAGGCTCCCGTGACGCCCACTTTTTTTGCTAAATCTCCTCCTTCTTGGGCTGGGGTTGAAGGTTCATTTGCTAAAAACTCATCCTTTAATGAAGATAGCTCGAACTGAGGGTGCAGTTTAACCAACCTTTCAAAAAAGCTTCATTCCTCAATTTCTGATTTTCCTTGGAAAATACCTCCACCTTAGACTCCGCCTTGGCTTGTTTCAACTTGGAAGCCTCAATGGCCTCCATAGCAGAAGATGCCTCAGCTTTATCTTTAGACAGGGTAGCTTCAGCATCCTGGGCCCTTTGGAGATACTCTATATTGAGGCTCTGCATTCGCCTCGAGCACTTAGAAAGAAGCCCTGAGAATGAGCCTACAGGACTAGCCCAGCTTCCACCATGTCAACCGCGTCTCGGCATTATGCTGAATCCTCACAGGCCCCTGGACCTCAGTAGGCAACATCTCCATAACTGTAGGCACAATATCGTCTGACCTCCTGCCCAAGAAGTTTTGGGCCCTCATTTTAGATGGGACATTCCTCACCTCCTTCACTTTCTTCTTCCTCACTAAACTGGTCCCCTCGTCAACCGCCTCCTCGGCCTCCAAAACCTTAATGGAAGAAATTGGTTCGGCAAGAATTGGTCGTTGAAGCGACTCTCAATAGTAGTCTGGCGCTTAGAAGGAAGGTCGGGCCTGGTATTTTTTAATAATACTAGTTAATTCTTAGGTAGCCTTTCCAGGAAAGCGTCGACCTCCTTTCTTTCTTCTTTCCCCTTTCTTCTCTAGAAGGGGTGGTGGGTTCATCTTCGAGAGATGAGCTAACTCGTCACGTTGGTTCTTATAAGAAGAGCAACAAGCACTCGGGGGTCTTCCTCCTTGCCTCCCCTAAACTCCTCAACTGTAGTAGGTTCAGCTTCACGTATTCCTTTTTGTCATGTTGTCATACAAACAAGCGAAACATTTAAGGTAACTAAAAAAAAATCTCATTTAAGGTAACAAGGTAGCGAACCACCTTATTTTACCTTTAGTGGCCATTAGTTGATGCGTAACGAAGAGGTTCCACTTGCCTATAACGTTCTTGAAATATCTTTTCTCTAAAGGCAACTCGTATATTGTCTTGATAATAGCCCACTCTGATGGTTCGAGCTCGAACCGGTTAACTATAGCTGTACAAAGTTGGCATCAGACATGAGACAAAGGGGAGAAAAACACAACAAAGGAACATCACATTAAATAAAGGCTCGACTCACTATATTTATGGTATTAGATCGGCATGGTGATCTCTGGGACTACATCTCCTTCATCATCTACCAGCGACCCCTAACCCAAAACCAAGAAGATTTCCAATTTTTTATGGAGGTTGGGGTTCTCCAGATGAAAGGAGAATGCAGGCCCCAGGGGTTCATGTAATACCATCCCTTACATTCGTTCCCCCACTAGAGGTAAGAGGCTGAAAGAGGGTCTGAAAAATGTGTGGGAGCATATCCTCACCAAAAGTGACTCCTTCCAAAGAAAGAAGGCACCTGCCAATTGGTTCCATGCATTTGGCACTAGCGGGTGGGGGCAAGGTTGTATTGCCTAAGGATATATCTAAAAAAGGGGTGTAGAGGCAGTTTCATCCCCCACCCAAAATCGCCTCGCTCAACGCCACACACCCTTCCCTAGGGAAATAGGCTCTCTTCTTGGTGGTGGACATTTGCATCTCAATATTATCTGGGATCCTTAACCTCTCCCTAAAACCCTCAAGCTCGCTCTTTTCTGTCAGTTGGCCATAAGGAGGCCCCCCATCTAACGCTATGATCTATGGGGCCCTCTGACATCATCCACGTACTATGAGGACCCCCATTGCCTCCATGATCCGTTCAGTTGGGATCAATGGAAGAATACCTGCCTCGGAGTAGATTAACACTATATCTACCCCGGAAGACCCCTTAGGAACGTTCTTTTTCAAAGAAGAAGCCATATAAGCCAGCAGATGAAAGAAATACTTTGACGAAATTCTAATACTTACACAAACTCTAATAACAAAACCAAGGATGCTTCGAAATGAGAAGGTAGTGTGTGGCTTGTCGGAGACAGTAAGAAAAAGCTAAGATGAATAAGAGTATTTTCTGCACTCAAGGTTTGTAATTTTTAAAAAGTGAAGAAAAGAGGAAAAAGTAGGTTTTATTTTGTAGTACAAATGAGAATTTGTAAGCAATATGCTCTAAGTCCAATCAAATTTAGATATAAATACTTTTAATAAATAATTGATACATTTTATTTATGGCAGATCTGATATTTAAATTAAATAAATATTTTATTATATTAAATAATTGAATCCATGGATTCGGGTCTTAATAATTTGTTAATCACAATGAGTTGTGATTGTGAGATACAAATCTTAAATCATCCATAGTTGTCGAGATATGAATATCATTATTATGGATAGACCATCATGTGTATCATTTATTAATTATGAAGTAAATACATGATTTTTCACAAGTTAAAGTGTGGTGACACTTAATTGAACACATTGATATTTTGTTGAGAGAACAAAACATTGGAGATTTTCTTGAGAGATTCCACATAGATAACTATCTGAGTGTCATGGTTAATTTCTAACACTTAGTAGTGGAATTGATCTTTCGACTAGGTGTCATCATAGTACTTTATATGAAAACAGTTATATTTTAATAATATTGGATGTTGCCCTGCCAAGAATAGCTAGTATGGCATCGTTCGAGTGTTTCAATAATCATATGAAAGTTGTGACTAATCAATTGAGAATTTTTCATTCTAACATAGTAAGATGTTATGATTTGCATTTCATTCAATTAAGTTAATAACAAAATTCATGGCTAAGATGTGCTCGTAAGTTGAAAATGAGTTTTCGATTTGTATCGACTTAATAGTAGAATGAAAAATATGATTGATAATCAAAATTGATACATTTTCATATCTCGGAATTAATCGGATCATATTAACAAATGAATATAACTTCATGGTAAACGAACAAATTTGGTTGTCATACCACGTGACATTTCCAATAAAATGTATTGCCGACACATTGCTATTTACCACAATTTGGGACGATGAAAGTAAATTGATTAATCTAGGTGAATTAATGATAAATTGAAAGGACGGTTTAATTGATCTCATTTTTTATTAGATTAAAATAATAATTCGCGTCGTTAGTATCGTGATCGAGTTCCTAGTATGTCACACAAAAGAGAACTAGAAAAATGATATTTACTAATTAATTAATTGACAAGTGTTGGACAATTAATTAATTGGGTTTCTATTGAGACTAGGTTAAATTAATTAGCTTAAATAATTTATGAACTAACTTAAATTAATTAGATTAATAAATATTGGACCACGCTAAGTTTAAGAGACAAGTTAAATCCACATGAACTTCTATTAATAGATTGCTAAGGTTGAAAAATCATAACATATGCCTGATCTTTTTAGTATAAGAAAAACCCTGAATTTCACATTCTTGTTCTCCCGTGTGAATTATTATTGGAGGCTGAACAGTTGTAGTGTGGAGAAGCTAGTTGCACATCAAGATTAGTAAAAGAGTTTGCAGAAAAGTTTTAAATGCATAATTCTTATCATAATTTCTATCTAAACACAAAATAAATCCTTGGTGCAAATTAAAATTATTTTAAATTTTATTGTGCAGTAAATCCCTCATTCTCTTAAAAGAGTAAATGTGAGATTTACTATTCATTTTTGTCACGTTGGTTTTCACATTCATCTGGTTTGAAACTGATTTGGTACTGTTGCATATGCCGACTTAGTTATTATAAAAAATATATATTTGCAAACCAATTCTTACGCTGTCACTTTCTACATTACATGCAAATGCATTAAACGCAATTGCAATAATACAGTTCTTCTCTTATTATTATTTTGATCTCATTTCAAATATCAAATAAATTTATTCGCCTTATCAAGAAGCTTGACGAAATTTGAGACTGGAAGAAATTTTTGATTCGCAAGTCAGTTAGGACAAATGTGAGTTTATGGTTTTTTTCATCTAATATATTTTTTTGGAGTAGGATTTTAATAAATTTGCAAAAGGCTAAATGGTGTTTGATATTTTTGTTTAATTAAATAAGCATATTAACCATTCCCAAGGACGAAAAAAAAAAAGAAAAAATTTCAGACATCTCCGTGTCTCCATGGAGAGACGGGGGTCACGTCTCCGTGTGGACACGGAGACACAGACACGGCTCCATGTCTCCGTGGAGACACGGAGCTAGCTGTGAAGACACAGAGCTGTGTCTCCGTGTCCACACGGAGACATGCTTGTGTCTCCACGAAGACACACACGTCTCCGTGTCTCAATTTCCATTATCTAAAATTAACATGTTTAATCTCAGCCCTTGTTCCACAATCATACACAATTATGCTTGCACTCACACACACTATTTTGATTTGCATATGTGCACTGTCACCCGTGACTTTCATGAAAGAGCAAAAAATTGCATAATTCATATAAGTGCCTGAATTGCAAATCGTAGAATTTCTTTCCTTACATGTTCTTGTTAATTCTTAAATTCATGATGGTTAATGATTTCATTTAAATTTTTACATTATTCATATAAATGTTTCAGTGTAGTTATGGGTGGAAAGAAACAATTTAGGCCACATAGATCAGTGGGAATACTAGAAAGACAAGCCTCTAAAGCACAGTCGAATAAAGAAAATGAAATTAAACCTGAAAAAGAGGAAGGTACTGAAAGTGATGAACAGTTCTATGTTGAAACTGATAGGTCGAGTTGGGATTCTGAGGAGCACTATGATGTGCCAGAAGTTGTTTTATCCAACTTCAGTGTAAGTAAAGAGTTTTATGGTGACAAGAATCTATTTTGTCTGACCGTTACTTGAGATCAAGGATCAGGATTTGATCTGTTTCGCTTCTATTATTTGAGCACAATAGTGAAGTGCTATTATTGCCTTTTGCTTTCTGTAACCGTAGATTTTTCTCAATTTTCTCTTCCAAGTTGAACTTTGTGGTGATGATGAGTTTGTGGAGCTTGCCTGTGATGGCATTTGGTATGCATTCTGAACTTATCTTTTGGGACTCATAGACCGGATTCTGCAAGAGTGGATTTAGGCAATGCAAAAATAATTAATTGGGATATTTTAAATGGTTTGTTTCCAAATGGGATATTTATAGATTTTGTTGATCTTGTCATTCAATTAGCTTATGATGTTTTTTACAGTTGCACGTATTCTTTACAAATTTCTTGTTGCTGTATTTTTTGATTGGGTTTGCAATAAAGGATCTTTAGAACTTTTATTACTAGCCAACTGTTATCAACCTGAAGAATATGCTACATTTCACAATTGGTTGAAAGCTAATGTGGTATTTGTTTTGTGGAAAGGTCAAGGCCCCTTCAACTGATTAAGGAAAATAGTAATAACTATATGTTGAAATGGAGTTCAAACCACGATTTACCTCAATGGCCCAAAAGGAAGCCACAAGATATCCTACTTAAACTTTGCCAATCTGCTGCATAGATGTAAACCTGTCCAGAGTGGAAGTGAATAATGAGGTATTTAATGGAATGTGTTCTTGCTAATTGATTGAAGCTATTGAATTAGAGAATTTATTGGACGGGATTAGCATATAAAGAAAATTAAAAATGAACTCGTGTTTGGAAGCAAAAGATGAACAAAAAATGTAATATGATCAATTCTTCGCTTAGGAAATAAGTTCTCTGTAAAAACAGTTTTTTTTTAACCAATTATTGAATTCGGCTCCCTTTTAATATAAACCCATCTGCCTAATGATTTTCTTCAGAACTTCAACACTATCACTCCACGAAACCTGACATACCAAAAGCTAGCCAAAAAGAATTGTTTAAGGGAATGCCTGTGTTTCAATTTCACACCTTTTATTACAAACTATGGAACGTGATTTTCTCCTCAACCCAATTTTCTCACGTGTCTTCATTGGCATTCTGCACCTAGTTTTGTTACTAATCATATTTATATCATGGGTTTGCAAGAAAATCAGGAGTAATGACAGATCTCACGTATCTCCGTGTCCGCGGAGACACACCGATGTTTCCGTGTTTCCACGGAGACCGTGTCTCCATGTTTCCATGGAGACACGGGCGTGTCTCTCCGTGAAGACACAAAGATAGCGTGTCTCTGTGGAGACACAGAGATGAAGCAATCTTATTAGCATTGCGTCCATGAAAGTAAGATTTCAATGTTTCATTTTGGCAGGGAAAAATGGGGTGACTTTTGTGCAATTTAGGGACTAGCCTCTTCCCTCCCTCAGAAACAATCAGGGATGATATTTCTTGATCGAAAGGTTTAACTGCTTCAGTTTGTCTACATTCATCCATAAACTTCAAATTCTTACAAGAGAAATCAACAATTTTCTCGTCTTTTGAACAATCTGTATTAGTTAGACCATCCACGTACAATGTCTTCTCAACGGCAACATCTAGAGAATGTAATCCCGATTTATGTATTTGATTTCTAGATACATCCGGCATGGGCTTACACATTTTGCTTGATGAAGCAATCTTATTTACTTTATGATTCTCAATTTCTTTAGGTACACCAAGAAACCTTGCACCTTCATGAAATGGAGACTTTGGTGCTTCATTTCGGTAGGGAGATATGGGACCACTTATGCACTGCCTTAAGGAAGACACCTCAGGTTTAAAAGAGTCACGGGAGAGATCCAGATATTTGTAGGCTTTATTTTTGAAATTTTAGATCGGCCAGCAACCAAGCTTGTGATTGATGGGAAGAGAAGTCTGAAACTATGGTCGTCTTGGATATTCTTGGGGGTAAGGGGTGGGGGTGTTGAATTGGTATTGAGGTGATCTTATTGTTGAATGTTGGGCCAAAATGACTTGAAATTTTGCTTTTCCTTTTAGGTTCTGCAATTCGAGTCTGCCAAGTGATATCACACTGGTGCTTGATGGAATAAACTTTCATCTTCACAAGGTAATTTTTCTTTTCATCCATTTAAAATCTCACATAAAGAAGAAAGATGATTAGTTTGTCTTTGGATCTATTCTTTGATAGTTCTTAAGAGTGGCTTCTTGCTGATATGATGGGATGTAGACATGCATTTGATCAACGGGGTTTCAAGATTTCATCAAACTATAAAATCTCTACTTGCTATGAGATTTCATTGCTTGTAGCTCGTACGTCATCATAAATTAGAAAAATTAGAAATGTGTCTCTCTACATGTTCAATAAGAGAAACTTCATCCCAGTATAACCGTAATGCCTACAAGGCTCTTCACATCGCTATACGCTAACAATACTTTCAAAATAGTACAACTCGTACATTGTACGGGCAGAAAACTAATTTCTAACAAAGATTACAACAATTCAGTAAAAATATGAATGCTTGGTCAAAAAAAAATCAATTGTTGCATAGAATTGGTCAAAATGTCTTGGTTTCTTGGATACTCCACGACCCGCTTTTTGACATCTTATCAAATTACTCGATAGCATTAAAACCACTCTTTCCAGGGCCCACACTAAAACCGTGATTTAAATCAATAAAATAAACAACATTTTCGAAAAAGTAGTACTGCAGGATGAGTAATTTCATAATGAATCAGATTAATTAAAAGCGGATTATAATTACACAAAGAGAAACAGAATCACCAATTTCAAGGCGTGCAAATGTTTGAGATTTCTATAAACTTTTCTTGGAAAGGGGCGTTTATTTTGTTCCCACCGAGCTCGCGACCACCATTCTTTTCCCTTTACGTCAATACTGCGGCGGTGTGGGTGGCGGCTCTACTAGTGACGGTGGCGGTTTCAGCTATGTAAAGGGAAAAAGAAGAGAACAACGGGTAACCGGTCTGGGTCCACATTGCTCATGAGCCTACGATCTAATTCTACCCTTCTCTGATCTTGCATTCTATAGCTCGATTCAATCCCCTTTTTTTTCCTCTTTAGGGGGTACTTCAAAATACATTTCATTTAAGTTAATTTATTTTTGTTATTTTGTTTAGAGGCAAAAAGAAATATACATTCCTGTGGAGTTGGAGTTTTAATATTATCTGGGCGCCTCCGGCACTTTGGCCTTGCTATTTATTGTTGACGACGATGATACTAGGAAATAAATGATTGATTTGGGTCTTTTTGCTTAGAATGAACAAAGTTTCAATTTTCTTTATATGGGTAGGTAGAATATTTTGAAATGTTATCTTTTAGATTATATTTCTCTCAATTTATTGAATTTATGAGTATTTTAGCGTTTAGGCTACGTATTTGAACGTTTTTATTTAATGTATTTCATTTTTAACATCTGATACGGCAAAACATGAAATTAACAGTTGGATCTTTTGTTTGAAAAACGGTGGAAATAGGAAGAAAAAATTGATTGAAAACCCACCACCAGCTTATTAAATTTCCTTTGTAATCTTCATGAAATCTTGATGTTCTTGTAAACTAACACGATGTCATTTAAAGGAAATACTTGGTTGGCGTGATTGACAAGATGTCATTCAAGAACATTGTACGCGAGATAAAGGAGATGAAAGATGGGATAGGTAGCATTTCGAGACGAGGGGTTGAGGGAAAGCATTGGCGCAGCCGGACCAGGTCACATATAGCCCCTGATGTGGCGGCTCCTTCTCAGCCAGTTAAGCAAGGGCAGTGGGCAAATTTACCTCCGGAATTGCTTTTGGACATCATCCGGAGGGTTGAAGAGAGCGAGACATCTTGGCCTGCTAGAACAGTTGTTGTCTTTTGTGCTTCGGTTTGTAAATCATGGAGGGATATAACAAAGGAAATTGTCAGGCCACTGGAAGAATGTGGGAGACTCACCTTTCCCATATCATTAAAGCAGGTTACTTTTGTTCATTCATTCAGTTTTTGTTTCATTTCTAATATTCATGATGTGTAGTTGCTTATGTTGTCTTTTTTTAATCTATACCTGCAACTAGCTCGGCCCCCGAGATTCTCCAATCCAGTGCTTTATCAAGAGGGATAGGACAACTTCGACTTACCATTTATACTTTGGTCTGACACCATGTAAGTCATTTTATTTGCTCAGACATATTTTTACATCTGATCCATCTTTAGGATTCCCTTGAGTTCCACTTGCTTCTTTAAAGATGGGATGCTCTATGTTCATTTGGGTATGGTACAATTTCACTTGTGAGTTTTTCTTTTAAACTTAAAACACCTTTTCACATGTACTATACACCCAACTTGCTAATTTACAGCTGTTGCTTACTGATTGTGGTTTGTGTCTCATTTTAAAATCATGCCTTTTTGATCTATTCATTTTAAGTTAGATTAATTCAAAACTTCTCTCATGTTCATAAGATATGGCTTCAATCGTCATGTTCATAAGATATGGCTTCAATCATCATGTTCATAAGATGTGGCTTCATTCGTTGCATTTGATTCTAAGCGGACTTGATACGGGAAACTAATTTTGTACCAAAAGTCGAATGTGATTTTTGGAATTAAAGTGTTTTTCTGTTAAAAAGATTGATGGTCAACTTATTCTTCTCATTTTATAAAAAGTTATGCTCAATTGCAAAAGTTTGAGTTTCTAATGACCAGTGTCTATTACTGCATTAGTTATATTTGATAAAAGGAAACTACAATTGTTCTACTGAAAATGCTACAAAAATTTAGGATTTCTTAATTTTCAAAACTTTCTGGTGAATATTCTTGTTATACAAATTTCAGTGTGGTGAAATTCAAAGATACATGGTACAGGAAGTCCTTTTCTGCAGTTTTGTTGCACTACACAATAGTGTTTTTGTTTTGTACTGATTCAACTCGAGAGATGGATGTTGGTTTTCAGTTATAAATATCCCATGAATGGCAGAACTCTTCCATTCATATGTTTTTTTTATACTCATCATCGGTGTAAGCATTAGGATAGCTTCTAAATTGTCAGCTTCCCTGCAAGTTATTTGGTCATGTGGAATATATTGCAATGTTGGGTGGACTTAGTGCAGATTGTCAATTTAAACTCATTCCTTCATATATGATGGTTGAGGAAATTTGTTAAGTTAGACCAAAGTAGTGTGAGAATGAAAACTAGCCAGCTTCAAAGGAGTGATGCAAAATGAACAGTAGCCGTCTTTTGAGATTTTCATTGTAATCAAAATTTTCCTCCTCCTTTGTTATTCTTATTCTCTGGTTCGTGAGGTCTCTCCAAAGAAGTGAAATTTCTCTATTTGGTAGTCCCAAACCATAATTGAAGAGTTGTTGCATTGGTAAGGAAAATTATTGCACTGAAATTGATGGTCGTTGCATTTATTAAGGGAGCTTGTGGGAATTGAAAGGGTTAAGGATGAAAAAAAAATTCCTCTTGCTTTCTTTGAACTCTCAAATCTCAACTTGACCAACTTGTGCTAGGCAAGTAGATGGCTCAACTCTCCCAGCAACTCGGTTCAGTAAACTGAACTGGGTTTAATTTTTATCCCCACGTGTTATACAAGACTGATCCTATGCCTCTTGGAAGATTTGCCAACTTCTTTCCACTAGGCTACGCTCGACAGTTGGTGACAATTCCCACTACAAAATAAGTAAACAGAACTTCAACTATCTTACAAGAAAATTAGTGCAATTGTCTTTCTCTAATTAAATGTGAGTATATTTTAATGAGTACTATGAATGATGAAAAAGATGTTGGAGTTTATCATGTGAAATAATTTTTGACAGATCAAGTTTAAAATTTTAAATTAAATGCTTATTTATTTCTTATGTTACCAAATACTATAAGTTGACTGGCAAACTTTAAATAACTATCTATTGACTTTGTTGATGTGTGCATAGAAGTTATTTAATTAATATCTAATCTCTTCATTGCACAAGAGAAGTGAAGGTAATGTAAGTATACAACAAATCTAGATAGTATTAACTTGTTTGCCAGTATTATTGTGATCATGTCTCATGTCACCAATTAAAAAATTTATTTCATGTAAATAAAAATATATTATTGACACCGAATAGTAACTGATCTTGATATGTTGATTTTAAATTTGTAATAACTGTATATACATGGGAGGATAATGAATCAAAGAGAGATACATGTGAGAATTATAAATTTTATCTAAATACATATCAATTGACTGTGTCATTTTATGATTTACATATACATGAATCATGGTTATAGTTATGATTTAAAGTATTGTTAGCTCAAAACGTGTATTCTCTTTTAAACTTAGTTATTAACCTATCATTTTTTTATGTACCGACCTTGACCTAACACTTGAATCTATGAAGAGTGGTTATATCAGTGATCAACAAGTTTCCCTAGTGACTTAGTTATCCAGTGTATACATACTTTTTCTCTCCCCTCCTTGGAAGTAAAATAAGCAAGCTTATAAACTCACCCATACACAGTGTCTAGAAAGTGCCTAGGATAGGCACACTTTATTAATTTTGATTTTTTTTTCCTTTTTTGTAAGTCTTTTATTTGTCTTTCGTTTATTAATTTTTTATTAATTTTTTTTCTTTTTTGAAGTCTTTTATTTGACTTAGTTTCAAGTTTTTAAATTATTTTATCTTTACAAAAGTCAAAAATGACTTTATTCTATAAAAAATTAGATAGGATTTAAGTTATGGTGTTATCTACATTATGTAATTATGATTTTGATATTTTTTGTTTTGTTGAAAATTTTGAAAGTATGTATGAAGTTCTTATAACTCTAAATGAAAGTTGAAAGTCGAAACTATGAAAAATAGTCTATTTTTGCATTTCGAAAATTTGAAAATTGTATACTTGACTAATTTTAGGAATTACTAAGTAAATATAGTTTTTATAATTTTAGATATTTAGTATGTATTAATTTAATTATCAAATGATTTTTAGAATGATTAAAATTTTAAAACAATATTAAAAACAAGAAAACACTTTTTATGCCTAAGATCACCTCGTTTGAAGCTTGGGTTCCACATCTAATAACGATTAACGCTTTTTAGAACACTTGCAACGTAGGATGCAATAAAACAATTGTAGAAGAAAGTAGGAGAGAAATAAGGGAAAGAATGTGTTTTTATTCAATATTCAAGTGTGCTTTATTACAATCAACGGACCTCTTTATATAGGCTAAAAACACGACTTATAAGGAAATCACGAATACTAAGGAAAATTATGATCTTTCCTTTACAAAATTAATTTACAAAAATGAGTAAAATACAATAATGGAAAATTCTATTGTAATTGATATTAATTTCGTTTACGCCTCGAATATCCTTTCCAATTTGTATCATTCCTCCCGGTTGAAAAGAACTCGACTCTGACGAGGTATAATCCAGTGGACGGAACTCATCTTCATTAATCCAAGTAGCATCACTAGGCAGACGACTCTTCCAACGCACCAGAGACCTACGAAACCCACTAGCCTGTGAAGATACAAACTGATCATCAAGCATCTCATCAATAATATCCTGCAAAGAAAACGTGGTAACGATAGCTCGAGGAGGCGGCCGAGAAGACTATACTTAAGAAATATTAGACGACAATACCGAAGGCTCGAACGTGCCTTGATAAGGATATAGATCTGCTAATCGAAAATAGGACTAATATTTAAGTGCATTGACCACTTAAGTATTAGTTCCAAGTCATTTAATTATCTGGAAGACCTAGGGATCTAGCAGAAAGTTTCTTGGGAGCATGTTTAGGGAATCGTTCAGATGCAAGTCGAACCATGACATAATCGCCCACATTAAATTCTTCATGCCTACAGTGGGAATCAGCTAATAATTTATAATAATCGTTGCTTACAGGAATTTTACGTTTAATCATATCATGCATGATATGATCAGCAAAAACTTGGTCGGAGGCAGTAGGACGAGAACAAGTGGGCAAAGGAAGTAGATCAAGCGACGACGTGGAGAGAAGCCCTGAATGACCTCAAAGAGGCTATGACCGATAGACCTATTAACATAATTATTGTAAGCAAACTCGACAGTGGGTAACACGAGATCCCAATTCCCTGGTTTATCCCCCACCAACAATGAAGTAGATTACCTAGACTACGGTTCACAACTTCAGTTTGACCATCAGTACATGAGATCCCAATTCCCTGGTTTATCCCCAACCAAGCAACGAAGTGGATTACTTAGACGACGGTTCACAACTTCAGTTTGACCATCAGTTTGGGGGTGAAATGTAGAAGAGAACTTAAGCATTGTCCCAAATAATTTCCAGAGTGTCTTCCAGAAGTAACTAACGAACTTAACATCACGATCAAACATAATAGTGACCGAAAGCCCATGGAGACGGACAACCTCTTTGAAGAACAACTTAGCGATATAAGACACAACAGAAGACTTGGAACATAGAGTGAAGTGAACATATCGACCACCACAAAAATGGAATCATGACCTTGAGCTATTTTAGGTAACCCGAGAACAAAGTCCATACTAAGGTCATGCCTTGGAGTACGAGGAACAGGAAGAGGAGTATACATCCCAGTATTTTGACGTTGTGCCTTTCCCAATTGACACGTGTGACACTGAGAGACACGCGAGCAATGTCTTTCTTAAGGGACGGCCAATAAAAACGATCCTCAGCTAAGGCGATTGTTTTATCTCGATTGAAATGACCATCAAGACCCCTGGGAAATCACGAAGTAAGGTACGAGGAATACATAACTTGGTATCCTTGAAAAAATAACCATTTTTAAGCAAGAAAGAAGCATGTTTGCGAGAAGGATTATTGAAAAGGTCCTGAAAGATGATGCCAAAGTTAGGACAACTAGGATAATTGTCCTTTAAATGTTCAAATCCTACTACAGTAGTGCTCATGGAATGAAGTATTGTAGTGATACGACTAAGAGCGTCGGTCGCTGTACCTTCGACCCGGCCCGATGATGGAGAACAAAAGTATACTCCTGGAGAAATTCAACCCACTTGTCGATCACTTAAATGACGTTGGGAGTTGAGGTAGCGGAGAGCTTGATGGTCGGAATACATGACAAACTCTTGAGGCAATAAGTAATATCGCAAGTGACGGAGAGATTGGACAATGGCATAAAATTCCTCATCATAGGTAGAATACTTCTGCTAAGCCTGGTTTAATTTTTCACCAAAGCGATAGGGTGACCATCCTGACTTTAAAACTCTCCCATACCCACACTGGAAGCATCACAAGCAACCTTAAAAATCTTAGAAATATCGGGGTACCGTAAAATGGGAGCCTCGATCAACTTTTGCATGACAGCTAAGAAGGCTCTATGGGCCGAAGGGGTCCAATGAAAATCACCCTTTTTTCATGCACTCAGTGATAGGAGCAGTGATAGAGCTAAAACCTCCTATAGAATAATGCTAGCCCATGAAAACTATGGACCTCAGTTAACGTGGAAGGTTCAAGCCAATTGTGAATGGCAGAGATTTTAGCTGGATCAGCTGAAATACCCTGGGCGGAAATGATGAACCCTAAGAAGAGGACCTAAGGCTGGAGGAATAAACACTTATTTAGGTTTGCATATAATTGCACAGAACGAAGAGTAAGGAAGAACTGTCGAAGGTGATCTAAGTGAGCCTCTTGCGATCGACTATATATCAAAATGTTGTCAAAATAGACTACAAGGAATTTCCCAATAAAAGGCCGCAAGACATGGGTCATGACCCGAATGAAAGTGCTAGGTGCATTAGATAACCCAAAAGGCATAAACAACCACTCGTATAAACCATCTTGAGTTTTAAATGCAATTTTCCATTCATCGCCTGGTCGAATCCTTATATGATAATAACCACTCCGTAAATCAATTTTGGAGAACCACAAAGATCTTGCCAGCTCATCCAACATATCCTCAAGTCGCGGAATAGGAAATTGGTACTTAACGGTGATTTTGTTGATGACGCGACTATCAACACACGTGCTATGAACCATCTTCTTAGGGGTGAGTAAAATTGAAACTGCACTAAGGCTAGGGCGAATAAACCTTTATCGAGTAAAACATCAATTTGCATGTTGAATTCAGCTCACTCAGCAGGGTTCATTCTATAATGGGGCGATTTGGCAATTGGGAACCAGGGACAAGGTCGATAGCATGTTGAATATCCTGCATAGGAGAAAGCTCATCAGGTAGGTCAACAGGCGTAATATCACTAAATTCGTACAATAAAGGAGTTACCTCCGGTTGGAAGTCAATGTGAGAAGCACAAGGGGGTTGTGAACAAGCTGTAGCAACCAAGGCAAACACAAGCCCGGCCTCTTGGCCTACACGTTCAAAATCCTTAAGAGACAACAATTG
The DNA here is from genome assembly GCA_903798385.1 of Fraxinus cuspidata. Classification (NCBI taxonomy): domain Eukaryota; kingdom Viridiplantae; phylum Streptophyta; class Magnoliopsida; order Lamiales; family Oleaceae; genus Fraxinus; species Fraxinus cuspidata. The sequence continues at coordinate 37,766 of CAIGRP010002967.1, forward strand.
AATACGAGCGTCTGCAATACCTTTGAGTGTGGAGATGGGTGTTGTATTCTTTAGGATATATGAGGGTTTAGCCAGTAAGAGACGAATAGTTTTGCCATTGTGGAGAAATTCAAAATTGTCACGCCCAAAATGCTTGACATCATGATCATAAAGCCAAAGGGCGACCAAAAAGGACGTGAGCAACGTCCATGGGTAAGATATTTATAAAGGAACCTAATGTAACGGGCACTAGATAGCGGTGAGTGACGGGTAAAGAGGTTCGGCCAACCTACACTACTTTAAAAGGACGAGGGTGTGGTTCGGATCTAAAGCCGAACTTGGCCACAACGGACTTGGATACGACATTTATAGTGCTACCCCTGTCAATAACTAACTTGCATGAACGAGAATTGCAAGGGATGAATGTATGGAAAATAGAAGTTTGTTTTCACGAGTCATAATCAATAGGGGTGGAAATGATACATCTCATAATAAAGAAAGCAACCGCCTCCTCATAACACTCAAATTGGTTAGGATCTTCATCAAGATGGTCAATAGGGTCGATTGTGAAACACTCATTTTTCGGGATCAAAAGTGGTGGTTCTTATGCAAGGGCTAGGGCACGATTGGGATATTGGGAGGCGATGTGACCTCGAGCATGACAACTATGATGTACAATTTGAGATATAGGACCTCGAGATGAGGTAGGAAAGGCAGGTGGACCCTTAGAGGTGTCGCGAGAAATAGGAGTGAAGGATCTAATAGACAAGCGAGTTTAGGTCGATGTAGAGCCACTAGTAGGAGCGCCGATTAGAGGGGGTTGAGGGAGACGAGGATCAAATAAGGTGGGAGGGCCACGTCGCAAATAGGAAGAGCGAGAGTATCGCTCGTGTTCAAGTGTCTTGTGAAAAACATCTTCTAACGAGTCAGGGCGTACAAGAACTCGATGTTTAAGGTCAGGTCTCAGACCATTAAGAAATCTAGTGATAGTGACATCCTCAGGTTCAGCAAGGCCGGAGCAGTACAGTAACTCATCAAAACGGGGTCTATAGTCCGACACAGTCGAGGAGTTTTGCTAATGATTAAGAGACGTTCTATGAGTTGAGAACGATGATAAGACGGGAACGTACTTCTCGGTGAGTTTTAATTTCATTTCGCTCCACAATGTAATAGGCTGACCTAAACGGTCTGGGGATTGTGTCTCAGTCTGCCAATAGCGTTTAGCATATTTGACAAGTTTCATTTTGGCAAAACGAATATGCTGGTAGGCAAACATCTGGTACTAAGCAAAGTATTCTTCGATTGCATCAAGCTAGTCAAGAAAGGCTTGAGGGTCAAGGCGGCCATCAAACTCAGGAGCGTCTACTTTAACTTTCGTAGTGACATAATCAATGGTGTCCCTATGCTGGTTATTATGCGGATGTGGGGGATCCGGACGAGGCGCATAAATGCTAACTAGGTCGCGAAGGTCTTGATAGGGGGTGTTGTCTAGGACCAGGATTGTGTGGATTATGCCGTCGGGAGTGCGGATGAGTGGTTCGTGGATAGTTTGACCGACGGTGGAGGAATCAGGTAAATCATCCATAGGACGTTTACCCGAGTTTCGAGAAGACTGCTTAGTTTGTTCAGTGAGGTTTTGGATAAGACTTTTAAGCTCAGCAAGATCCGATTTCATTAATGACATATCAGATGAAAGAGTTGTGACTTGTTGTGGCATCATGAGACTGGTTAAGGTCTTCAAGATTCATTGTGCTATGATTAGTGTTGAAATGTGTTACGAGGTGACATCAAGGATGAATGTTAAAAGTGGTGTTCTAAACCCCCCCTTTTGAAAAAAACCAGAGCTAAAACTAAAACAACTTAAGTAGAACTAAACGCACTGAAATAGAAGTTCTGTATCAAAAAGTAGAAATAAACCTTTACCAATGACAAGAGCTGTTGGATTGAGGCGTCTAATGGAGATGGTGGCAGGCTGACACGATGAAACTATAGTAAGAGGTGTATCTGGATGGCGGTTTGGAGTAGCAGTAGTAGAGCAAAACGGAAAGCTTATTTGAGCAGCAGTAGATTGGTAGTAAACGACATAACCTTTTTTTTTTTTTTTTAACTAATCAAATAAACTTACAAATTGGCAAAACCAAATATAATGAAGCAAAGGAGGTGGCGGTAGAAGCTTGTTGGTGGTCCCTTTGATCTGTCGATTTGAATTGGCCGTGAACGATGACAACGGCATGAAGTGGGCGGCAAGCGATGAGCACTTGCGGTAGATTTCAGAATCAGCAATGGTTAAATCTGTGACAAAAGGTTTCTTTAGATTGCAGAAGCGAACTGAAAATAGAGTGGCAATGGTTTGTTGTGTTCGTGGAGGCTACTGGTGGTTTGTTGTGATTGAAATTTGGTGGTAGTGGAGTATAATTGCAGCGGCGACTATTCTGTTATGGGGAAGGATATTGGGCTTGCTAGGTAATTGGTGTAGTGGGTATATNTTGAAATTTGGTGGTAGTGGAGTATAATTGCAGCGGCGACTATTCTGTTATGGGGAAGGATATTGGGCTTGCTAGGTAATTGGTGTAGTGGGTATATATTAAGATTGGGCTTATGGATGGGGATTCTGGACCTTTAGAATGGGTTATGTGTGTTTAGTGGCTAATAGGTTAGGATTCTATGGGTTGTAGAAATTGATATTGTATAACTAGGGTTTGTGGTGGACTATTGGCGAGAAATTGAGGGAATGAACAGCAGCACAGTGATTTATAGTGGGCTGGTTTATATG
>CAIGRP010002973.1:0-65347 GCA_903798385.1 Fraxinus cuspidata
AGCTTTTGAGAAATTTTTTTTTTTTTTTTATATATAAAGTTTTGGTATAGATTGAAATTTAATCTAAATCAAAGTTAACAATTAATTTTAATAACATATTTCATGAAATTCATAATTGTTTTAACTTTTATCAAAATTTACTAAAAATTTGATTTTAATTTCCACCAAATATGGGTAAAATCACAATAAATTTGAATTTATATAACATGCTAATTTTAAAAATTCTCCAACGATCGTAAGTCAATCGGATTTACAAATTGCTTATGTCACTTCAAAGCTTATTTCGAGAACTACATTATGTGCATATCAAATAGTCCAAATAGATATCGAAAATAATGAAAAATACGTTAAACGTTAGTATTAAAGAAAAACGTATAACTCACATTTAAAAAAAAATCAATTATTTCATTAACATTTATTATTTTTACGATACAAATTTCACAATATAATTTTCATCATTTTATTAGGAAATTTTATATGGAATATGACATAAAAAAATTTCGAAATTTTACATTCGAAAAAGTCATATCTCATGTAAATTTTCGGATGTAAAATTACATGGGGTATAGATTTTTTTGGACGTAAATTTTCGATTATAAAATTTCTCCAAACTTCTTTGCAAGTTCAATTGTACCCTCTAATTTTAAAATTTTGCGTCCAACCCTGCTTGCTTACTGTATTTGAAGAAAATGGAGAAGACCCCCAATACATAGTGGAGGGACTTTCTCTGATAACTTATTTTTGTGACGGTTAATGCTTATTATTGACATCGTCGATAAATTTATAGAATCATATCGAATTTATTTTATTCTACAAATAGTCTACAATTATCAATATTTAAAGCATTTTTATACGTAGAATCATATTACATTGTACTTTCCACCGAGGTACTTCAGATTTATGCTAAGGAGTTCTAACCCAAATAGATGTATGTTCTTGTGAGAAATTTGAAATCATAGGCCAGTACACTTCTGGGAATACAGATAATTTGAAGAATTTTTGGGATCGTTGGACTAAGTCAGTTAATGCTTGGAAGATGTATGCCGGCTGCGTCACGTGCCGCTGGAAGTGGGTTCATTCCGTCCGAGGTTCTGAAGTCGGAGATTCTTCCGGTGATAAGGAAATCGAACAAATATGGTCGCGTGGTGCTGTGGTCAAAGTATTGGGATGAACAATCTGGTTACAGTGACTCCATCATGAACGGTGTAGATTGAATTTTGATTGATTTTGACTTTTTCATTTGTCTAAAGTCAAAAGGCTTTATATTCTGGTTTTTTATTTGGACGTATTATTTTATTATATATTTAACAGGTATTGTATTATTTGTATGTGTTTTCTTATGCAGTATTATTCAGTACTGTTTGGTTTAGTTAAAAATAATATTTTCAGTAAATTTTGTTAAAAATTGATAAAATATGTGATTAGAAAATTATGAACCTCAGGAAGAGCGTAGTTGAAATGAATTTGGTGAAAAAAAATAATTTTAGAAAACAAGGCTCAATCATTTTTGTTAACTAAACCGCATTTTAATTGCAGAAAATGTCCTCAATGTTTTCATTTTTGCATTTATATTCCAAAATTTTTTTAATCGAAATTTTATCATCCATATTCTATTAATTTACAAATATTGCTTTTGATGAGTGTTTCTATCCAAAAAAAATTATTGTGAGAGCATAAAAGACTTACTCTCACGTAATTTTAAATAATTGAAATGAGCAATAAATACAAAATATTTTTCCTCATTTTAATGCACCTTAAAAGAATATTTGAACATAAATTATCATTAGAACAAAATATTCAAAAGGGATAATTGCAGCAGAGGCTCCAAACATTTTAAATAGTTGCAGACTTTTTCCTGACCTTTCATTCGTTGCAATTATCGCGTCTAACCTTTCGAAACGTTGTGACTGAAACCCCAATGGATGGATTCCGTCCAAATGTCTTTTAGTTGACCAAAAAATTGAGTTTGATTACATTTTTTTATAAATTTTAAAAGGACATAATAGTAATCTTATATTTATAACATAATCTTTTAAAAACTGATGAATTAAATAAACTATCTATCATCAAAAAGTGGATGGGGTGACCCCCCCCCCCAAATCCCTAAAATGAAAATGAGACCATAATGAAAACTAGAAAATCAAAAAATAGAATGGAAGGTAGAGATAGCAATGCTTCCACCAATGGCTTTAACAATAGGCTTGAAGGTATCCTTAGTGACCTCGTCACTTGACCCATCGCTTTAATAACACCGATGGCGTAGTCCAAGCTGGCCTTAACTCCGAAGTAGCCATGCACTGCCCTTTCTCTTTTCTCTTAATTGTCACATGGCTATAATCACCCGTGACGCCTCCGAGGGAGTGCTTGGTGGACCATGACGATGCAGAATATTGCAACACACCGACCAAGTTCCTAGGTGGTACCCTGAATGCTTGCATGTGTAGAGACATTGAATTAATATTTTTTATTCCCTAATCACACTGATTGTCGTCGGCAGTCTTCTGCAGTTCTTTTGATGTCGAAATCCACCCTCAGTTATTGGATTGCTAGAACCAAAAACTCCATTTTCTTTACGGGAGAATTTTGGGATGGTCTGATTTTGATTTAGGGACTTCGGGAGTTAGATTGGGTGGCGTGGGTGGGGTGGGGTGGGGGTAGGTGAAAAAGATGATGGATAGATTATTTATTTCATTAGTTTTTAAAAGATAATGTTATAATTATAAGATTACCATTATGTCCTTTTAAAATTTATTAAAAAACGTGGTCAAACTTAATTTCTTGGTCAACTAACAGACATTTGGATGGAATAGAACCGGCCGGGGTATTCGTAATGGGCGGAGAGAGCATCTGAACGGTTACTTCACCAAAGGTTCCATTAATTGGGGTTTCAACCGCAACGTTTTGAAATATGGGGGCAACGGTTGCAACGAATGAAAGGTTAGGGAAAAATATGCAATTATTTGAAAGATTTGAGGCCTCTACTACAATTATCCCTATTAAAAATAAAACATGACGAAAAAGCTGATATTATATATGTAAAAATGAGCAACATTGACCTTCTTTGTAATTAAAATACGATGAGAGTAATAAAAATTTAAAAATTATTGGATGAATATAATTATTTTTCTTAATCCGGGATTTACTGTCCTGAAATTTTACCAATAACAACTCAGTTGACTTGACGTTGACCGTCGAGGCCGCACATGAAGAAAGCTGAGCCAGCACGCGGAGGATCGCCAATGCGCCACCGGCCGTGCGACTGTTATCTCACTATTACTCATTTTCGCGCCGTCCTTTTCTCTCTCTCTCTCTAAAGCTCATACGAGGTAGTCGGAACCCAAAACCCCAGCGTTTTTCAATGTACTAATCCTAACGTGCGCCTCAAATTCCATAATTCTGGAGGTAATTCAAATTTCAATTATAAATATGTAATTCACTAGTTTCAGTGGTATTTAAGATCTTAATTTTATGCGCCCATTTTCTTTTTCCCTATCAAGTTTAAATACCATTGCTGCTGAATTGGTAGACATTAATTAAATTCCGTATTTCTCTGTTTTTCGTTTTTCTTTTTTCTTTTTTCCTTTATTCTATATTTTGCATGCAAATTGAATTGGAGGATAGAGAAAGAAGAATATAATTGTTTGCTGATGATATATGTTCAATTCTGTTTTTCAATATGTTAATAACAATTAGGGATATGTTTGGTACTGTATTCGACAAGACCTTAGATTCAATGGATAAGACTTCAACTTTATAAAAAAATGTTGTATAGTATAGTCTACCGTACCAAGCAAGCGGTCAATGGTTTTTACAAACTCCTTTTTGTTTTGTTTTGTTTTGTTTTTCTTCTTTGTAATTTGATCACAACTCGATATTCGATTATTTTTTGTCCCAATAGTAGATTTCTTGCCTTTTAAGATTGTAAATTTTATGCAACAACACCATTATCTTCAGCAGATTGGGGTAGTACATGCTATTCTATTGAAAAGGTCTTTTGTGCAAAGTGTAGCAATGAATCATACAAGAGGTGCTGGTTTGACACTAGTCTTTTACATTATTTGTTTTTCATAATGAGAAATGAGGTATTTTAGCGGTGGAGTATCGACTACGGAATGTGTTTAATGCATGCATCTTTGCTAAAGGAATTTTCTTACCAAGAATGTCTAGATATTTGGCTTTCCGCTTTCCACAATATAGCTGAACTTCCGTTTGTCTTTTGGCTTCTTGGTACGTCTCCTCAGGTAACTTCAAACTCTCTATTGTTGAGAAACTTTCTACCCACGGTTTAAGTAGTGACTCATAACTCACAATTAACGTCATATCCGTAAATTAAGCGGTATTCCATGTCTTATTTGGGTCGATAGCATCAGCAGTTTATAATATCAAGGGTCTGGAATGTTTCGACAAATAATTGTTTCTCTTTCGTTTGCTCGGACACGTGGATGTCCACGCGTCGTATAAATGTATTGAAAATGATTTATTATTTTTTTTGCTTATAAAAGCAATTTCACCGATTCAACTATTGTGCATTGCTTCTATATAATGCAAAGTGTTTCTGTTTATTGGATGGTTTCCACTTGATCGCCATTCTGTGTGAACAATTGATTTTTGAACAAATTCAGGTAGAGGAAAGCATTCCATGTTCATGTGCATATAGTAATTTGAAGTGTTACGCATCCTTGTAATTTGCCAGAATAAATTATTATATATGCAGTGCTGTGATGGAAGATGATGCTTGCACTTGCTCTTTGATTCTTTGTAATGGCTTTGCTCAAGTTACGAGAAGCAGGAAGCTTAGTTTCAATTCACCCTCTGTGGAGAACCTTTTTATGATGAGATTTAAATTGTTCTTGGTATGCCACTTTGCATGCAATTTCAATTAGAAAATGAGTTTTATCTGGAAAATACAAGTATACACTCATCAAATTAAACCCTCGAGGTTCTTTGTAAATTTCGTCATTTTTCAGTTCTTATTCTGCGTGTGCATTTATGTTTGTTTGCCATGCTGTAAGTGTGAAAGTCATAACAATAATTATTCTACTTAAGGCAGAAAGAGTTGTGTTGCTAGATATATTCCAATCTAATCCGTTGACAGGATTTCCTAGTTGGATTTGAATTTGTTTGGCTAGATATCGCCGTATAACGAATTTTCACTTGCTCTGACCAGGATGGCCAGTGGAAAATTTGATCTGCAACATATGCAAATATTTATTAATTGATATCCTGTAGCTGGTGATTTGATCAGATTATAACCTTAGCTCTTGGAATGGATCACCAGGATGCAGCAGGGTTTGTTAGTGGTGGTTTTCGCTGCATCTTTGGAAGTTCTGATTTTGTTTTTCTTTATTAGTTTAGTTTTTTTTTTTTTTTTGTCTTTAGACCTCAGAAGTTCTGCAACCTGCAAAATAGTTTTTTTATCATATATTTTACAGCTGTTATGGATTTGGGCTCAAGGTGATTTAGCGGGACATGGATGGTACCCTTGGCTTTACTACTACTTCAGCCACCGTGCCAAAAGGTCTGAGCAAAGTTGTTGATTACACTGTCGTCGCTGCCCCAGATCTTTATCCACCTGGTGTGCCAAGCTCTTCATTTTCCAAGGGAAGCAAGAGAAAATGGAGCTTTACTGATGAATCTTCTCTGGTTCTTGGCTCAGGCCGTTCATCAAGTTCTTGCATTACCATTTTCTCTGGGAAAGAAAGGGAAGTGGTGCCTTCAATTGATCTTGATCTAAGTATCAACCTCAACCGAGGAGGTAACAGAATATCCAATCCAAAGAGGGCATCTGTTGGGACTTTAAATGCATTTGAAGTTAAGAGGCCTAAACTAGACCTCGAATTAAGTCTGTCTACTGGACGAAGTCTGTCTACTGGACCTACTGCATCTGATTTCACCATTTTCCAAGGGTTCAGTACTTATCGGAACAATTCTGAGTCACCAGCCTTAGTAACTTCAGCTCAAGTTGTTGATGAAGTGTCGACATCATCTCGGTCGAACACTGGGTTTCATGTTTCTACACTGACGAATATTGCTAATTCTGTTCCTGTTGACAATATCCATTGTTTTGGAAATCCTATCCCACTGACCCCAAAACTTCCATTCAGAGCAGCAGCGACACCGTCCTCAGTTGCTGGTACTTTTGGATTGGTTAATCAGAAAAAGAAACGGAGAGCCAGTGAGAAAGTCTGCATGGTCGAAGGATGCATAAAGGGAGCAAGAGGTGCTTCTGGTCTCTGTATTGCCCATGGAGGTGGGAGAAGGTGTCAGAGATCTGGCTGTCAGAAGGGAGCCGAAGGAAAAACTTTCTGCAAGGCACATGGAGGTGGTCGCCGGTGCCAGTATCTTGGGTGCACTAAAAGTGCAGAAGGGCGTACTGATTACTGTATAGGGCATGGAGGTGGTAGGCGTTGCACTCACGAGGGTTGCCCTCATTCAGCAAGAGGTAAGATGGGATTATGTATTCGTCATGGGGGCGGCAGAAGGTGCAAGATTGAAAATTGCACTAAGAGTGCCGAGGGTATTTCTGGTCTCTGCATATCCCATGGAGGCGGCCATCGGTGCCAATATCCTTGGTGCTCAAAGGGTGCTCAAGGGAGTACCATGTTCTGTAAAGCTCATGGTGGCGGCAGAAGGTGCACGTTTTTTGGGTGCACAAAAGGGGCAGAAGGGAGCACTCCATTCTGTAAAGGCCATGGAGGGGGCAAAATATGTCAATTTGTAGGGTGCACAAAGAGAGAGCATGGGGGAACTTTATTTTGTGTTAGTCATGGTGGTGTCAAGAGTTGCACCGAACTCGAGTGTAGCAAGAGTGCAAGAGGGTGCACCAACTATTGTGTTCGTGATGGTGGTGGAAAAGGCGCAATCTTGAAGGATGTACCAAGCGTGCACAAGGCAGAACTGATTTTTGGCAGTCAAGGTGCTAGTCCGGGTGACAAGTTTGACAAGTTCACAACCGGGAAATTGAGGTTGTGCACTATACACGGTGCTCAAATAGAAGATAAACCGATCCACGAGAATGCTTTAATGGATTCTACCACAAAGAACCCACATTCTTGTGCATTTGCACAGACGGAAGGGATCTTTGCATCTGGGCACAATCTTTTTTATCGCATTTCAACTATGGAACGTGGGACTCCAATTGGTTATGGACACAAATTGATTTCTATGCCAATTCGACAGCAGGTTGGAAATGTTTGTTCAAATAATTTCTCTCTTCCAGAAGACACGGTGCATGGAGGACTCTTAATGGAAATGCTCAGTGGAAGCACATTCTTCGGGACGGGCAACAAGAATCAAGAAGTCGATATCCAATTGGACACGGGAAAATGTTATGTCTTGCCTCATAGTTTGGTGTAAGCAAAGCTCCTGTTATTTCACTGTGTTCGTTTCATCTTAGTTAGTTTGTGTTGAGTTTTCTGCATTATGTTCGTATCGGGATCTGGTCATAGTGTATGTATTGAGTTGGTTTTGGACTGTTTGTGTCCCTTGTAAATATTGGTGTTCTGTTTTGATTAAGTCATTTGTCTTCTGTAAATATTTTTATAATCGTATTTCAGTTTTAATAAAGTTGTCCCGTAAATATTTACTCTTAGACTTATCGTATTTTGAGGGTATTTATTTGGCCACTTTTCCTTTAAAATAAGCATAAAAATTATCGGTGGTGACTACCAGTAGTCCTCAATAGCATTATTCTTAAAATAATAGGTTTTTCTTATTCACATTTTTAGTATAGTCCTGTTGGATCAAAATGGGAAGGAACTGTCTTCAAGTGAGATCTGAAATATCTTCTTGTTTTTCAACTCTTTAGAAGCCCAGCCCAGATATCAAAGCCCAGCCCTGAACTGTGCCCTAACAAAGCCCAGATATTGTCATGCTGGGCAATAAAATTACAAGGCCCATATGGAACAGTATTGTTATAATTTTGGGAGCTTCTTCTTATTTATATTTATTTAAGATAGAAAAAAGTAAATTAAAGTTATGCTTCTAAACCATAATATTAGTTTGATGCACTTACGTCCGATTAGAAGCAAAATGTCACGGGCTTAGTTTCGCTCCCGAACTAAAATTGTGCGTCCTTAATGTTCCACAAATCCTATCCCCACTAGATAACATTAAGTCGGTCTTTTAACACCCATGAGATTTTAACCTATGAGGCTAAATTATATTAACTGTGAATAGAGAAGGTAAGATAGGAAATTATATTGAAAGGAATACACACATAAATTTGGAAAAACCTTCTTGTATAAATGGAACGGAAAACTATTTACAATTTCTCAAGTATTTTCTCTGTAAGCTATTTCTCCATAGTCCATCACTCCATATGATATACAAATGAACCAACACCTCTATTTATAGGCAAAGTCTTGGAAAGCAAGTAGAAATCAATGGCCAAGACTTAATTAATCCAATGGTTACAAGTTGCAAACCTTCTCTATGCAAGTTGCATGCTCTTTTGTTAAAGTGATAGTCAAATTGATATTTGTTACCTTGCAAGTTGCATGTCCCCCACAACTCTTGTGCAAGTTGCATGTCACTTTCCAAGCTAGTTGACATGTCCCTTTTAGTATCCAAATTTAACTTTGCTTCCTTCTTTTACCAAGTGGAGTGACTTCCTCATACAGGTTGCACAAATCGTTACCCACTTGCGTCCAAAAACTGGCTGCAGTCCACGGGATTTATCTGACTCAAAACGGTGAGCTCTATTCCAAACTAATGACTCAACCAGAATTTAGACTGTCCCAGAAGATATCTTTCACTTCATATTTAGATCAAACGTAGCTTGAATTTAACATTACAGGCGTGTTAGGTACATTGTGCTAGACATGATTTAAGGAAAATAAAGGAATTAAATGTTTGTCCACTGTCCAGTATAGCATATCAAAGGCAAACAAAAACTGAATACAAAGTTCTGTTCACTTTCTCTTGAATGAGGGAAAGAATTCTTCTAACAGCTATTAACCAATCAAAAACCCAATGCTGATATTGTTACCACAGGAGAATAGAAGTGCAGAGTGCATTTTGTCAAATGGGTCATGAAGTCAACAAGAATAATCTTTTAACAGAGGTACATTTGCTGGAAAGAATTACATAAATATAAAATAAAACAAAAATGGCACATGCCTAGTCGATAACTGAAAAACCCAATGGTTGAAAATCAATTCTGATGTGATAGCATAGGTCTCCAACCTCCTTTGCCCGTCTATACTTTTCTGACCTTGTTATTGCTATGAGCCGACTGGGACCGCCAGATAGGTTATTTATCACAAACTTTTCTGACCTGAATGTTATGAGTCGACTGGGACCGCCAGATAGGCTGTCTACCACTTTGAACAAGAGCAACGTGCTCGCCTTCTTTCACCATCCCGTTCTTCTATAGAACAGCACACATTTGTGAGAAAAAATACGGTATATTCAAATCCTAATACACGAGCACTGAACACAAATCCAGAAACATAAAGATAATAACACACGAATCATGCAGTCATTTAAAGTTGATGTGAGTGTAATATGTTAGGATCACATTAGCAAGTTCAGAACAAATGGTGTTGCTCCAGCTGTTTAGTGCATTCAAGAAAGTGATTTATAACTCAAGGCTAAATGATTCTACAATTTACGTGGCACCAAGAATATTCATTAACGTACTTTCAGTACTAGGAAAGTAGGTCAAAATCCTCAGTCATGTAGCTAGCCGAGTATCTACTATCATTTTTTGTTTCTTATTTCATGATAGGTTTATTACCACCTATATATGCTACATGATAACTGAAATTGAGTAAAAGTGGAACCTAACCTGCAACAAAGCTAATGCTTTTGCAAAGGTCTCCTCGGCATTATCTGAGAACTCTAAGTATATGGGGCAAACTCCCTGGTACAAAGCCAGTCTCTGCTGTATTCTCTTCCTGTAACCCAGTTAAGTAAAAAATCAATTGTACGAGAACTTTTAATACAAATTTAAAAAATTACAAAATAACCATTTCCTTAAAATAATCGCGTTATATGAAGTTTTCAAAAGTATCTAATGGATGAATATCAGATTACACATATCATAAAGTCAGCCACCAAAAAGCGCTTTAATAATGGAATACCACAGTCTCGTGTTGAACATATAGAGCAGTTCAAAAGGCTCACTCATTTGTGAAAGCAAATATTGTGCCGGAAGGCCGATAGTGGCTCAGTAGAATGGCCATGAAACCAGTTCGGGTGAAGACAACGGTTGAAGTTCCAAGTGTGTTAGACATCATTGTTGCATGGTATGCAAACATGTCACTCATATGATTCTGCACAAAAAGAAAATCGTCAGTAAAATTTCAGTCTATGAGGAGCACATTCATCTCTGTGTTTATTTGCATAACAGGCTCAGAAACTACAAATATAAGACTTCCCTGACCTTAAAGGCTTGGCCAAGGTTTGGCGGAGTCTGTGTACCAACCATAGTTGCTTCGGTCCGCAAAGACACAGTGTGCATGACCTTGACTGCTTTCAGTGGATATCTTCCAAGGAAATAAAATCAATCCAATCATATGTAGATAACACGATATCATAGACAAAGCAAAAGAAAAATGTGAAAAGAGGTTGGGCTTTTAAAGTTACTTTTCTAGAAAGTAATTTTATACTAATGTTTTTTAGTAAAAAAGGTGACTCTGCATAACAAACCAAAGATTTTCAAAGATCATATCCAATATAACAATAGATGGAATCAAATCTGATCTGAAAGGACTTTCCCAGTGAATATGTTTTTTGTTTTAATAACCAAATTTTTTAATGCTGCTAGTTGAATGAATTGACCTATGTGATAGGAAAATAATAATAATTAAAAGATAAACTCAGCAGGAAGAATCCCCGTCCCTAACAACCTGTTCGAAATTATGTATTTTCTGCTCCCAAACTTCAATGAAGTACTACAAACAAAATCAAAGGTAAAGTTGCTTACTTCCCATTAGCAGTTTCTCCAGAAAGCATAACTGCGTCAGCACCCTCTCTAACTGCAATTGCAATATCTGATACCTCTGCTCTGGTAGGTGTGGGATGAACTATCATGCTCTCAAGCATATTTGTTGCCACTATCACAGCTTTCCCCATACTACGACAAAGCCTGATTATCTCTTCCTAAAATTCATGCTAGATTGTTATCTTAAGAAGTAAAATGCAGTACTATGTGGCTTCCTCATGGAAACATACAACCACCCAAGTTCCCTCCAGTATACATATTGAACTGTAAGGGGGCCAAAAGATGAATGTTTCCACAACAATCATACACAGAAATTACCTGCAATATAGGAACCTCTTCGATGGGCAACTCTGCTCCAAGATCCCCTCTTGCAACCATAGCCTGAGACGAGAAAAACAATATAGCTTTACCTTGCAATGGTCAGTTAATGGCCTCCAAATTAAAGGACGAAAGGAAATGATGACTCGAGAAACACATTCAGATAGGAAGCTCTTTTGGCTCCAATAAATTTTCTTGATCCAACAAAATATAAACCCAACAAGCTACTATTTCCATAGTTTCCATCCCATGTGGCCAAATAGGAGACAAGGGGTGCCCTCATACGTGTTTTTTGTTCTCTTTTTACAAGATTATTTCATCATTTGGCAGATATAAAACCAATTCATACTACAGTTACTAAATCCTAAATTACCGTATAATTAACCACAGGAAACGACCCAATAAACATGAAGGCAGGAGCCTTATCTAGTAACAGTTTTCTTTCAACTCAAATATCCAAATAAATACTCCTATAATTACCCCATCTGATGCAGTTATGATTGAATGCAAGTTCGGTATGGAATCTGCACTTTCAATTTTTACAATGACATGAATATCCGCACCAGCATCTGCATGAAAAAGGATACACAACTCTGTAAGTTAAATTTTGCCATACTTAATATCACAGCTACAAATGGACAGGTTGTAATACTTTGCAGATAATCCTTCAATTCGTGTACCACAGCCGCATCTTTGACAAAGGAAACAGCATAGAAGTCAACTTTATTGTCAACTCCGAATTTGATGTCATCCCAGTCTTTCTCTGTTGCATAGATGGACAAAAGGTCATATTCAATTGCAAAACAAACATCACAATACCCAGAAGTCAAAGGAAAAGCGGTACATATGCATATGCAATATGGTGATCTAGTGTATTATAAAATGTTGCTGAGTCTGACCAGTAATGGACGCAAGTGTAGCACTCTTTCCTCGAACATTTAGATGCCGTCGGGATTTAAGCTCTCCTCCATCAATGACCTCACATTTCACAGAATCTTCAGTCTTCGATTTTACCATTAATGACATCATACCACCTTTATTGCCAAGAAATAGTCAGTAATGGATTAAAAAGAACAGCAAATGTAAAAAATCCCCTAAATAAATTTTTCAACAAGTCTTTCAAGCTTTGATATTCACGAGTTCAAGTATATATATAACACGTGTGCATAATCAGGAAATACCTAACACCACCTCCCAAACTGTGCCCCACACACACACACACACACACACACACAGAGAGAGAGAGAGAGAAGGCACGCATCGTGAGATGGAAAGGTTAAACTAACATTTGCACGAGCATTTACATATAAAAGCACGCAGAAAAATTTTCTTCGTTAGTGCTTTGACGAAAAAGTGGTATAACCTTACCTACAAACACATTGGTCATGTAACTAAAACGGAAGCTAGCAAAAACAAGCACACTCACATCTTGAATTGATTTTATTATTTATTGATCTCTAATTTGTATTGATAATAATATGGAGAAAAGGAAATCCAAAGCATACCATCCACAAGAAGCATGTCCCCCACTTCTACATCATTTACAAAATCATCATAGTTGACGCTTACACAATCTACTGTACCAACCGCTCTCTGAATTGTGAAAGTAAATTCCTGGCCGCTTGTCAACATAATCGGTTGTGGTAAATCACCACTTCTAACCTCTGGACCCTGCCAATAGAAATCGTGCAATATAGAAAAATGGAAACATATTAGCAAATATTATTTAATTCTTGTGCTTTCCGTCCTCGAAAATGCATGAATTCAGCATTTCCTATATTATGACGTATTGCCCCTGTTTGGTTCGGATTTTATTGCCCCTGTTTGGTTCGGATTAAAATCTGATTTTAATCCAAGTCAAAGTCAAACAATAAATTTCAACCACATCTTTCATGGGTCCCACAACTTTTCAACCACACATTTCAAAAACTTCTATCAAAATCTACTAAAAATCTAATTTTAATCCCCACCAAACACCCTCATTATCTATTCTTATATTATTAGTCGTAAGCCTAGAGAGGAAGAAAGAAAGGGAAGCAAAAACCAATGCTTCTAAAAATATTGCCTGTAAACATGATCGTCGAAATAGCTTTTTACAGATGCAATATACTCTTTATATATGACACATCATTCTAGTAATAGAAATCCTTTAATCAAAGAAATTTCATGGCAACAATATATCATAAACATGACGAACTTGACTCGTGCAGTTAGAAAGAGAACTATGTTACTTTAAACCCTGAAATGCCAAGCAGTGATCTATGAGCCAAAAGACAACTGACTTGCCTTGGTGTCAAGCATGATGGCAATAACACTGTCTTTTGCTTGGGCATTATATTCCTTAACCAAATCAATGACTTTTTGGTGAGATGCGTGGTCTCCATGGGACATATTCAGACGAGCAACATTCATCCCTTCGTCTGCCAGCCTCCATATCATTTCCCGGGTATTGGTTGACGGACCAATTGTGCAAACAATCTTTGTCTTGCGTCTTACTGTAGGCTTAGACCATGTACCCACTGATGTGTCACCAAGTTCCTGAATAGTCTGTAAATACTGAATTTGCTCCTCTGCCTAGTCAAGAGAACAACAGTTAGTTATTACTAAGAGCAAGTAATTTTACTTCAATTCTCACACTAAGTGCATGCTTCTTTCATCAAAATTTCAATGGCACAAATGTGCACAAATTCAAATCCAAGTCTATGGGCAAAGTAAAGGTCCAGGTATAACCGAAAAAAAAATATATAAAAAATTAAAAAAAAAAACTCAGCACAGATTGGATTTAAAATTTTTGAAGGGAAATATAAGTTATATTCAGTGACGGAATTAATGCACCGGAGAAAGGTTCAACGATTGAAACCTTTTTTCATTTGTTCCGATTTCAAAGCCCAAGTTCCATCTCAACAAAATCCGAGTCAGTTTCAAATATTTTGTCTAATTATATTCAATTCAAAGGTTTACAAGCTAATAAATTGGGGAATGTAAAATGGCATTTGGAGCAACTAGCAATACTCAGTTCTTTGTATATATTATAAAAACAGTAAATCAAGCCCCAACACTGAAAATTCCAAATTAAATATTTCCAAGAGAGAAAAGGGCAATCCATATTACATTATCAGCTAAAGGTGTGCAGTGCACAGAATATTTAATGCCGTGTAACAAAAGACCCAATATATTCCATAAACGGGAATTATACCTCGAACATCAACCTTCGTGGTTCATAAAAAAATTCAATCTTTACTAGCGATAAATAAGTTTTACAACGAAAAATAAGAGACTGTCTGAAAAGGAAAGAAAGATCAGAACCTTTGGAACGTCTTCAAGAGTCACCGGAAAGACTTCCGGCTCCACTCGTGTGGATCTCATAGCAATAATCGGTAAGCTAACATGACCAACTCCACGGTGGCTCTTCTTCTCAGACTGAAACAAAAGCTTCGAACCAAAGCCAGCCGTCGGCCTCAGCTTCTCAGCTTGGATCTGAAGAGATCCAGAGCTAGGATTAGTCGCAAACGCACCGTGAATCATCTGCGTCGCCATTACTACTGATACAAAAGCTTTGACAGAGAGAAATTTGAGGATCTAGAGAGAGTAATTGCAGAGAATGCAGAGTGAGAAGAGAGTATAAATTGGAAGAGAGATTGGGGAAATCGCCGATGAATTTGGAGTGTAATGCAGAGAACCCGTTCTTGTTTGTATCGAAATGTGAAGGAAAATAGGCTATCTATGTTAGTTCAAAACGGTTGGGGTTTTTGGTTTATGGGTTTGGTTTGGCCTGGGGGGTTGGGGGGAGTTGAACGGTGTCGTTTA
Organism: Fraxinus cuspidata; assembly: GCA_903798385.1. Lineage (NCBI taxonomy): Eukaryota > Viridiplantae > Streptophyta > Magnoliopsida > Lamiales > Oleaceae > Fraxinus > Fraxinus cuspidata. The sequence goes on from CAIGRP010002973.1 coordinate 15,074, forward strand.
CTTAAGACACGTGGAGTCGTAGTTACTGGGTACGGATGGTTCCAACGAGTTTAAAGTGGTAGGAACAATTCTACACATCCAGAGTTCAATCCAGGCTCAAATTCAGGGAATACACGTGTCCATACACAATTGGCTATTTTGAAAAATAAAAACAAAAATCATCCAATCAAGTTCTGACACAACGACCTGTTTTTTTCCCCTAGATTTGGCCCTGTTCTTTCATCATTTTCCAAGTGGTAGAAAGGCGAGTGGGGGTCTGGGGATGGCAACGGGTCACAATATCTCGTGCGCCACGACGCAGAAACGGAGCTGGGGTCCGACTCTCTCAATTTGGGGTTCATTTCTAACGTGTAAAAATGTAGATGTGATTTGAAAATTAAAAATAAAACGATAATTGACGCAAAACGTCTATATCATTTACTTGTTTTATAAAAAAACATTTATGTCGTTTCAACGTTTGCATTTTATAAATTGATCAGCCTTGTACAAATCATCAACTACTTGTTCGAGAATTTGGTACTATTAGGTCTTCGCATTTCTTTCCCAATATAGCCACTTGTTTCTCCACACTTACTGGATTCTCGATTATCTCAACAAGAAAAAAATTCATCGGATAATCCTTATATCGAGAAACTAGTTTTTGAGTATCCATTGAGTTTATAATTGCATATCTTAATTTAACGATTTGTTGGTTATCGATACACCGACATATATTAGTCACCTTTGACATCAATCTCGAGACTTGCCAAAATTCCAATAACGAGCTTATGAGGATCCAATGCTCCACCATTTGGGAGAACTTTATATATTGCTGAACTGGTTATTTGAATTTTGTTTCATATCCCACATATTTGATAAATTGCACTCACATATACCATTAATCGAAGTGTGTAAAATTTTACAAATTAGATGATTTAGGAGTAAAATTCAAAATCACACACACACATACACATACAAGCTAGATCAACATAAAAAAAAAATTTATAACAATTTGAAGTAGACAACATCCATATTAATTTGGGAGACAATTTGAAAAATCAATATACACAACAAGTATATGAATTTGGAAGTAAAAATAAAATGCAGGAAAAATAAAATCTCAATAGAGGCTTTGGCACATGAGCTCGATCAAAGTGGAGTCTGGTTTATTTGGGTTGTGAAGTCATTGACGACAAAGCAAGTGGCGACTGATTTTTTAAATTAATTTCTAAAGGGTTATGAAAAACGATTTGTAGGCAAACAATTTATTATTATAGGTGGGGTGGAAACATATGTGCGAATCATGAGTCAACCAACAATAGATTGTGGGGTGGGGGTGTCGGCGGCGGCGACATGGTAGGATGGTGGTTGAGTGGGAAAGTGGAGGTGGTTGGGGAATTTTTTTTTTTTCTTTTTCTTTTTGTTTATGTTTTATGTTTTTTTTTTCATTTCTTGTAAAATGAAATTATTCAAGGGAACTCACATTTTTATCCTTATAAATTATGTGATGTAGAGAGTATGCGCCTGTTTTTAATGGAAGAAATTGATATAATTAGATGGCAGGGATGATTTATGCAAGTTTTGATCGATTTAGGGGTCCAATGTCAAAATTGTAATATTAATTTTTTTTTTTCGCATTAACAGACAAACGATATGTACATTTTTTGTCGATTATTAAAAATAAAAAGAATAATGTATAAATTCTTATTTTACTCTAAATTAAGTTATTAATCAATCAATAAATTCAAACCTAACTTGGCCATACAATCATCAAATCAATGGTTCTTAAATAATGTAACATGAGCATGAAACCTTTTTTTTTTTTGTAAGTAAACACATAACATTTAAAATAAATTACTTTTTACTGGTTCGTCCTTATTTAGACGAAATTTTGGATGGAAACCATCCAAATTAAGCCAATGTTTGATGATCATTATCTAATTTTTAATTATATTTACACAATAAAATATTTTATACATAAATTCAAAATTTTTATGGCTTTTAACCTCCGTTTGTTTCTCATTTTTCATCCATAAAAATGAAAAATATGGCTGTTATCCATCACATCAAGTCATCAATCAAGTCATCAATTTTAAATTTATATATCTTGTATGGAGCTCAATAACGGTTCTATTTTTTATTCTCATTCTACAATATTGAGAATCAAACGGATCCTTAACAACACATTATCCTAAAAATTACTCTTCAATTCATTGCTTTTACCAAATAATGGCGAATAACTCACGTGCAATTATTATATAAGTCTGGGACGGTATGTAAAAAATAAAAAAGGGGACCCAAGTGATAACGGTTTGAATTGTTTGGACCCAATATGCAAATTTTCCGAAAAGCCCAAAATATTTCTGGAAAGCGCGGCAAAATTCAGTTTCCATTTCCCTCCATAAAAACCCTAACCATTCTCTCTTAGATCCAAATCTCCTCTCTCTCAGTTATCTAATTTTCACGCATTTCATACTCTTCTCACAAGCCATCGATATCAAAATACCAGAAACGAATTTCTTTTCAAATCCCAAATCAATACTAATTATCGGGTTTCGTGTATGGAAGGACTATCTAGCATTTGCGGTGGCCTCGGAATCATAGAAGAGGATGACGACGGCAATCCCATTGGCTACTCGAAGGGCGAATACTGCTTGGGTACTGTTAAATTTCGAAGAAAAGAAAAAAATATTAAATTTTATGTTCTTTTTTATTTAAAGATAACGTAGAAATGATCTTTTTTTTTTTTTGGCATCTTTACCTGATGTTTTTATTGTTCAATTGATTATAGAGGGGTTTATTAATTAGCGTTTTTGCACTTCTCTGCAGATAATTTGAAGGACTTGTTGAGGTTTATGAGGAGAGATGATCCAGAAAAGCGAGAGGTGTTTAAGCAAGTTTGCAAATGGAATGTCGCTGGGAAAGATTTGATACCCATCATTGAACATTGCCAAGAGGATAGTAATTTGGTACTAAATGCAGGCAATTAAGCTCACCCATCGTCTCTCAAATTTTATATAATTCACATATCGGAAATTTAATATATTTAATTAAATATTTTATTTATTTCTCATTTTCAATAACGCAGTGAAAACTTTGGTGTTTTTAACTATGCCCATTGAGCCTACATCTAATGATATACCGCAGCAGATAGAGTATCTTTGGGGATTGAAGGCTGCTGTTACACTCAGTAATTCCATCCCGGTGATAGTTGCTCTCTTGGAAACTCCTCTAGAAAATTTGGAGAAGTAAGCTGACATTTCAGATGAGTACTTGTTTGATTTTATAAATATGGAGATTAGTCGTGAAGTTTGGAATGATTTTCGTGTCATTAATTTGAGCCCCGGAAATGAAAGTCTTCAGGATGCTGTGTTGGAAAACCAGCGTGAAAGAATTCCTGCTTAGTTTTCTCATATTCCTGGTGGCAAGAGTTTTCTAACTGTAGAAGGGAATTTGTAGAATTACCCATGGCACACGGCTAGAGGACCAAACAGTCTATTTATCACTTTCTCTTTCAATTTGAAATACTCATCAATTTGGTAGCACTAGATTCTTAAGTCCGTATTTTGCTCTGCATTGGCGGAAACCCATCTTTATTGCTCCACTTATTATAAACTTCATGTTTTTGAGGTAAATGCATATAGTAATGTTTATACATACATTTTTTCACATTTCTATCTGGTTCTAGGTCCATTATTTTATTGAATTCAACTTCAAGCATGGGAAGGACAAAGTAAAGATGGAATCAGATTCACTTGCTTTCAAGTTTTAGTGGTCTCTTTGTTGATCTAAATTCAAGATCTTTTTTTTTTCAGTTGATCTGCACTGCTCATTTCTTATTTCATTTGGTTAATTTTTATTTTGCACGCCTCTGATATATGCAAATGGTTTATATATCTGATCTTATAACTAAGTCTATGTTAACCAGTGAATCATTCACAGAAGATGACTGGAAATTGGTCCAATTGGTGCTTACTTTTTTTCGAAACACACTAGCGATTCAAGATATATCTACTCAGCAGAAAGTTGGGGGATCTGCTACTCAATTCTTATTCCTTCGAGATAGATTTCTAAAACTGTTGTTCCAGGAGAATGTGATGGACTTGATCTTAGTTTTATCGCAGCATGCCGGAGGTCCTCATGGCTATCTCAGTCAAGATAACCTGCTTTTATTGGAGACTTTCTTTTACATATTTAAGGGCCAAGAGCCAGAGTTAATTGCTAAGACATATTTAAAGGGCTCAAAGGTTTGTCTACTGTTGTTAATTCGAGCTATATCCCACCACCTCCTATTGACACATGGACAGTAATTATTCTTAGTAAAGTTGGTGTTGCTTTTGAAAATAATAATAATAATATAAAAGTTGGTAGCATAGAACCTTGTTGCAGAAAAATATATAACTTTATTGTTAGATCTGGTGTACTTAAGCTGTCTTTTGGTTTCTTTCTCTCATTGATCATAGTTTTCTTTTTAATCTTTCTATTGTTTGGGTTTATTTGCATGTTCAGAATCGTCTTCCTGTATGACATAGCTATGTTTCCCTAGTTAGTAGTTACTGCAATAAGCAATCTATAGTTTAAAAGTTTAATCAGTTGCCACTGCCAATTTAAGTGCCAATAAAGTTGTGTACAAGCTAGCAGTATATTTTGGATCTCATCTCAGTGAGGACAAGGCTTAAGGGTATCTTGTGGGGGAGTGTTTTAACTTTATTATTTAGGTGCTGAATATAAGAGGGTTAATTAGAGTTACAGTGGCGTTGGCCAGCAAATGTCCCTATTGCCTCCATAATAAAGTTGCCACTGATATAAAGATGCCAGAACACTCATGTTACACCCACAATTCTAAAAAAATTACTTCCATGTTGCCTTCCCTCCTGCATCTTTGAGAATTTGATGATGTGTTTTATCTAATAAATTATTACATCAGATTCTTCTTACGTTGCCTTGACTCCGAGAACTGCTTAAGCAATGGTGTCAGAGAAACATGTCTATGATTTCAAGAAAGACTAGTTTTACTCATCCAGAGACCATATCCACTTCCTTATATTGCAGTAAGCTTAATGGAGGAATGTTTTTGGTTCCAACTAGTGATTTCGACTCACAAATAAGTTTCCAGATATGATTGCTTTTTGGCTGTTTGTTTCTTAATTTATGGAATACTGCTGTCAAATAGCATGCTCCTTTTATAATCTCTCTCTCTCCCTCCCTCCCCCACTCCACACGCTCCACTAGAATTTTGCGTGCTGTTTTCGTAACAGCACTGTTATTTAGCTGTACATATAATGAAAATTTCTTCATTAGGTGGATGGAGGTGCTGAAACTTCTGTTGATGGCCTCCGTTATATTATGGAAGAGGAACGAGAAAAACGAAAGCTCACCAGATTATGCAATCTAAATTGTTACTCACAGTTTAGTGGAACATTTACCCGACTCACCTTGGTACGAGCTTATTAATGTCTCAGTTGCACCAGCAATTTGTATCTGGCTTTAGTAACTTCTTTGTTCTCACACATATAAACAGGATGGTTCTAAAGCATTGTTCAAAGGAAATCCCTGTTCTTCTGCTAATGCTTTGCTCAAAGCTAACAAAAATCCCAGAGGTCCGTCAAAAAGAACAATGTGGGACCATGGCGAACTACCGGCAACAAACAATGAAATTCTAAAATTGCTCTACGATTTTATTATCCAGTTTTTAACAGGGGGATACAATGGTAATAGTTATCTATATTTTCTTATTTTGATGAAGTTTAATATATAGTTTCTCTCTTCCTTTTTGTATAATGCTGCTGGTGTATGATCTAATTGACATTCAATTTTCATCAGTTTTGATGCAGTCAGTGCGTGAGGATATTGATAAAGATCATCAAGAAATTGAAAATGGCGATGTCATCATTTTCTTTCAAGTTGCTCGATTTGTCACCTCTTTTCAATATCACAAGTTCTTAATTTTGATGGTAATAAACTATTTTTTGGAACTCAAATCCCTTTTTCTTTTCGGTGTATAACATACATTCATTTTGTACTAGTCAACTACCATGCCTTGTGGTATAAGATGGCTGTAATAAGTGAGAAGTATACTACCAAGGGGTACATATTCTCTTTTAAAAATTCAATTATTTATTTAAACTTGTGATGCCTTTGCAACTATTTATCAGCTAGACATGATCCTGCTATTTTTCTTCCAATAATATTTATATTCCTGCCTGTGTGTGTTGAGTCGTAGGAAAGAATAAGCACTGATATGTCTAGAATTGATGATTTGCACATTCAGTTCTATACTTGCACATCACAATTCGGATCAAATAAAGAGTATTAACAAATCAGGTTAACCCCAAAAGATTTTAGAAATGCTGTAAATCTCACTAATTTTATTTTTATTTTTGAGCTGCTTATTTGTTTTCAAAATGCTTTTCTTGGCGGGATGTATCTAGATTTTTTTTTTATGGGAGCTCTTTTATGAAGCTTATTCAAAGGAGTGTGTTATCGATCCATCAACATAAGAAAAATAATTAATGAGTAAGAGAATTGACTATTAAGCACAAAGGAGATTGAGTTGTTCTTTTTGTTACTCTGAGTTTGTTGAGCAGTCGACAAATTTCTATGTTTTAGGGGTCCATGGATACACATTTTTTTACTGGAAGTTTTCCTGGTAATTTAGATTTTATATATACTCGTGCCTCCTTGGGGTTTATCAACAAAAACTTGAGGATGCTAGGAGAGCCTTTGGAGATGCAACAAATATTATCAATAGTCCTTGTTATCGGGAATTGGTACCTCCATTGTTTAGCAGATATGTAAATAGAAGTTTTTGTTGATGTGATTATTTAGAAGGCCCGAGACTGGTGTAAGGTACAAGAAATTTTTATAAGCACACCCGGACTCGTTCAAAGGAGAAGTTCCTGTAATCACAGCTGAGACTGAGGTTGCCCATAGAGATTTCACAGATGCAGTTCAATTGCATAAGGAAAACCCTACAGCGTTTATTGTGCAGTAAATGAGAAATACTTCAAACACTCTAGCTTCATTTATGACGTTCTATTTTCTTCTTGGTCACAAGCACGATAGAAGGTAATGATGAGATTAGGCTGCTGGCTATCTAGCTCTGTTTATTTTCTGACACAATATGCTTGGGGATCTTGAATTTGAAATAAGGTTGTGAATCTTCTTCTAATAGCTTAAGTTTTCTCTCTCTCTCTCTCTCTTGCTAGGCCAGGGTGAGGGGTGGGGTGCTCAGGAAAGAAGAAATTATATTATTATGGTGTTTTTAATGTTATTTGAGTGAGCATGCCTCTTCTTATCAGTTGCATCCCTAATTTTCAATGCCACTCTCTAGTGTCAAGTTTGATATCTTTTGCACCGCACTTTGACAGCCTAGCATTGATTTTGATAATGAAGCATCGGTAACTCCTCGTGATGGGAGGGCTTTGTTCAAAGGCAATATATGTGGACCAATTGCTGAAACGCTTAACGAGTCAATGTTCCAACTAATCATTTCGAAATGGCGTTTCGCATTCGATGGTTTGAAGGTGACTAACGACTATAAATTTCTTTCAGCAGCGGGGTCGCTTATGAAAACTCTGGTAAGATATTTTCCGCTATTTTCTTAATTATTTGTTCAAGAGTTCATTGAAAAGAAATAATAATAATAATAACATGCACGTGCTAATGTAATATTTAGTTTTCCATTCCTGAACAAAAGCGTTAACTTGCTCACCAGTTTCAGATAACACCTGAATGGATGCGAAGTTGTGTTTTTTTATTCTTTTTTCTTTCTTTATCGATGTCTGAATGTGGGTTTGCAGCATTCAAATTATTAACATTTTCTAACATGTCACACTTCAGAGACAGACATACAGTGTGGTTGCTTTTGTCATATTCTAGGATATGTATTGGAACAAACTCCTTGGCTCACTTGCGTTGTTATGCTCCATTACATCCAATTGCCTTAGGTTTACTGGTACCACCTTCATCTCCGATGTCATTTAATACCATTATTATAACATAAGCTTAACTGTTTCTGTATTGCCTCTTCCATTTATTTCATCCTTCTTGCCATGGGTTTATGCCTTTAGCCCTCTTCCATATATCTGCCCTGTTTCCTTTCTCTATATGCATTTCTGCTGCTATCTTTCTCGTTACATAAAGAACTTCCATTTTAGTTGATATCTCCTCGCTCTTGGGGTGGTTCCCAAAGACACTAGCATTACTTGATTTGATTGGCTAGTAATTGCAGATGCAACAACAATCTAATTGTGTTGGATCTTTCTTCGCGTGCTAGTTCTATTAGAATATCTAAAGCAACTAGATCTTTAGCAATTATCCCAAGCAAAGTCAATTTTAGTCTCCCCCTCCCTCTTCTATCTTGCTCAACTGGAATTGCACCACTCTTATGAATGGAGGTCACTTTAGGTCGACATAAAACACAACCCAACCACTTTAGTTTTCCTCCCCTTCAGTTTTCCTTCTTTTGGGGTTTGTGTTGAAAATATATTGTTATCTAGGGGATGAATATTTTCTCTTCTATTTCTTTGGTTAACATATTTCACTGTTCTCTCTGTTCATTGAGATAGATTATTACCCTGTAAAGCATGATGATCACTTCTCATGCATATTATTCTGCAACCCTAGTTTCCCAACTTCTAGTTTTAATTACTCTTATTTGATAGAAAACACATGCTCATAGAATATTGTAATTCCTCAAGAAAATTGCTATCTTGGTTGTCTTGTTCATCGCCTACAGGTAAGGTTGTTTTATATTATTGCACCTTTTTAAAAGAGACAATCATGTTATCTGCAGATACGTATGCTGGATTTAGTGCTCAAGCAGTCCCCAGAAGACGCTCAGGAGCTTCAGATAGCTCGCATCCTTCTATACAAGTTATTCTATGATCAAACCGAAGAAGGGATGACTCAATTTCTTTTGAACCTGATCAAATCATTTGATACTCATAAACAGTCCAAAAGGTTTCACTCTTTTATAACCTAGAGTTCTTTTCTTTCACCTAACTGCAACCCTGCTTGCTCTCAATTCCTTGGTTTTCATGGATTGACATGGAAATCAAAGTTTTCCTAGTGAGAAATGCAGATTAAAGTATTAGAGCAGCCAGAATTTGCTAGTAAATTTGGATATAGTATGTCAGAAGTAGGATCACTCAAGAGACCTGATGTCCTAGAGCACACTTCAGGGCTAATTGGAGTGCTTGGAGTTAATAAAAAAATAATTTGTAAATTTTGTAAGCCAAATTTGTGCATGTTGTAGGTGGCAAATGAGTTGATTTTACCAATTCAGTCAAGTGGACTATGTCATGCACGCGTCTAAAGATTACCTGAATAATATCAAGTCTAAGCTGAGCTGCCTTGTAGCAGAGAGATTGTTTAATGTATCCATGGTGACCATGGAAGCATTAGGCTCTTTCAACAAGCCAAGAGCTGTACTTGTTTGGAGTTGTAGCTCATTTTCTTCAGAGATAAATTTGTATTGCAGATAAATCAAATTGAGACGACTCAGTATTCTGCATCGACGTGGCAATTAGTTTTCTCATCAAGACAATAGACCTTTTACTTAAACTTCTACCCATGTTTTATGGTATATTATTAATATTTATCAGCTATTTTTTATACGTAACTTAAGCATTAAATTAATCTTTACTATTGTGACAACATTTTAATTTCACTTTACATATTATTTATATTTATTAATTATTTTTAATGATGCTATAAAGTCTTTCTCACACCTCTGATTCTTGATGTTGCTGTTACTCTTTTATTTTCCTATCTCGTTCCTGCACTCAATGTGCAAATCACGTACCTAGCTTTTATCCTTTCATAATCAAATGCTGGTAAGGAATAAACGAAAGAAGTTCGAGCCTCATAAAATGCAAGAATTCAACGTGAATCTAAGCTTAACTATCCTATGCAACTGAGCCATGGAGATGCAAGCTACAAAAGTAATATCCATCTATCACATGCATGCATTCAACCTGATGTGTGATTTTAGTTTATAAATTCTCCGTCTCACGTCCATCCATCTTTGTTTACTTGAATTTCTGATTGTTGATTAAATTTTCTGTAGTACCAGTACAGATATCAGATAAAAAGGTTTATTATGTATGCGAGTTTGATAAAAAAAATACGGATTTTGCTAGGAACTTCTGATTAGGCTGATTGCTGGAGCATTGATCTGCAATGAGCATCGGCTCAAATATTTTAATGGAATTTGCACATTTTATATAAGTATGATACACACGTAGGCACAAATTGAAGTTAGTTTAGAAAATGTAATCTCACATGGCTAATCGTTTCCTTTGATGTTCAAGATGTCTGGCTAATGTTTCAATTCTTTTCTTTCCAGTGATCTTGCCAACTTGGTGGAAACTATACATGTAGTTCTACGACTCATGGAGAACCTTCAAGCACGTGGCACATTAAGGGTATGCCTTATTTAACTTTCGTGTTACTCTGAGCAGTTTGTGTACTTCCGTTCGTATATGCAGCGTTGTTTAATTTCTCTTTCCGCTCTTTTAGTATTTTGAGATAGTCACACTCCATACTACAAGTGGTTTATTGGATTCAACTTCTAGTTTCGAAAATACATGTCAATACATTTATTAGTACTTCAGGTCAGTTCACACATTTATTTTTTGGACTTGAACCTATAGGTTTGGGCTTCTAAAGTATCTTTTCTACCATTTTTTTCGTATTTTATCTGTTGATTCTACTAATGATTTCGTAAACTTTCTCCAACAAGATTCAGATTTTGAAGAGGCTTGACTTCTATATGATGTTAACTCCCATATGACAATGTAAATGCCCAATTGAGCAATGAAGGAATTGGAAAAATTAAATGGTATTTGAGATGTTATGCTGAAATTAAAGTTTAAAGCTGACACTCCCTCATTTTTAAAAAGAGTGTACAGTTTCATTATTTTTCATTCAATCATACATGTTTTAGAGAGCTATATTTTACATGAATAATTTGAGGTTAAATTGTATGACTTCCCAAATTGTAGTATTGGGTGGGAATTTTTCTTTGCGCAAGTATTTGACCACAAATAAAAAGATCATATCAAATATTGTTTCAGTAAAAATAGTAGAATTCACCACAAATGTCAAATCAGGATGTTCAGCTTGGAAAAGCTCAACTCAATTCAACAAATCCTTAGCCCATACAGCCACACTTATTTTGGAGGTGGCTTCATGGATCCTCGATTTTCACTCCCCTCTTTCGAGGCTATCTTTAAATTAAACCAAAAATCTTTTAGTCATGTAATTTTACATCGACACTTACTCTAGGCGGATTGTGTTGATTCAGAATTAAGGAAACTTTACTAAAATTTCCTATAAAGAATTACTAGAAAAATTTATTATAGTAGTTAAATCGTGTTATATTTTCCAGAAATTTGCTGTAGTTGTAATGGAGTAATATGATAAATATTATTTTTATCTATGGTTGGAAAACTAAATATGCACAGAATAAACACCATGAAAGGAGATTGTCTAAGAGTGTTCCTATCTATATATGTTGCAAGCACTCTTAAATAATGGTGTGAAAGATGAAAAATCATATAACTATTACTCTTAATGTATTTTTTTTAACCTTTAATGATATAATAAAGCTAACTTCCTCTTCAAGTTTCTTCAGGGCCACTAAGGTGAGTACCTAACACTAAATTTCAGGGACTCGTGGGATTAGTCGAGATGTGCGCAAGCTAGCCCGAACATCCACGGTTATCAAAAATAAAGCCAACTTCCTCACACAAAAATTTCTCTATTGGGTTCTAAATGACCCTATTGAGGAACTTTTATTTCTTTTCCTATTTTCTATTTGTAGATATTATCACTTGAAATTTAAGAAGTCAATTATCATTATCAACATGCAGCATACGTGCTTACAGTAGCAATATATAAAGTAGAACTGATTTTGGTTGTCTCCTTACCTTGATTTTCTTTTCCTAAATTTGTTATAGCATATTGAGAGTTTGTTTTCTACTATGAGAATTTATTGTACCTTACAATTGAAGAGAGGCTTAGTTGGTTATTTAGTTGTGAAAGTCACTGCTATCCTGAGAATCCCGAGGCTGGAGCGTACTATTGTAGTCTTGGACTGCCCATTAGTGCAAGTTAGTTCATACATTTTTTAGAATGTCGGATGTTGTGGTGTTGATAACCAAATTCGAATAAATTAATTTGTCACATCACTAACAACTTAAGCTTTTAAATGAGGTGGATTGACTTAACTTGCATTTCACGACTGCTTCTCTTATTAACCTTGTTTTCTATGGGTTTTGTAAACATGATTATCTTTCACTATCCCCCGTCTCTGTGAAATACCACAACATAAGAGCTTGTTTGAGCCCCATTTTTTTTTGTCAAAATGTATTTTGGAATAGTATTTTGATGGTGAATGTGTGATTAAAAAATAAAAAAAAGTTAAGTTTGCGTGTAATATTATTTATTGAAGAATGTGTGGTTGAAAATAAGAGAGAGAAAAATGTATTTTGGAAATAATGGGGACCAAACAAGGGCTAAGTGAGCAGTGAATTTTTACTTCATCACCATTATATATAGATTTATTTTTTGTACTTGATAAACATTGTTCTCTAGTGGGAAAGATTTTGTTACAATGTCAATATGTATAATTGGAATTCTTGCTGTGGCTAAGGTTTCCAAAAAGTCAAGGAAGAGAAGAATGAAGACAGCTATGAACAGTAAGAATGATAATGCTAGTGAACCAAGTGTAGATAAGTCTACCGCTCCGAATGAGGTTGGTGGCTCTACTTGTGAAGAATCTTTGGATGCAAATGTGCCAAGTAGGGAAAATTTGATAAACCATGATTGTGACGGAGAGGAAGATACCAGAAACCCTGTTCAGGTTGCTGAACCTGTAATATCGGAGTCAAAGCAGTTGAATCTTGGAAGCAATGAATCAGAGATGGAAGGAACAAATAGGAATGATACTAATGACGATCTTTATCTTGGAACCGATGATTCTTCTGGTGATGAGCAGCCAGCATTGATAGATGAAGTTGATTTTAAGGCATCTTCTTTGGTTTCCGCTTTTGCAAACAATACCATTATTCGGAATCTGTGTTGGCTGCTGAAGTTCTATAAAAGCAATTCCATCAGCACAAATCATTATATTATAAGCATGCTTAGGAGGATCTGCGATGATTTGGAACTTTCTCCAATGCTATACCAGGTGGATGAAACCAATATTATTGTAACTATTTTAGCTCTAGTAATTTGTAAAACAAGACTAAGATAGAGTAGAAACTCATGTAACTTATTCTGAACAACTTTACAGTTATCATTCCTGACAATATTCTACGATATCCTGGACGAGCAGAAGTCAAAACCAGTCAAAGAATATGAGAATGTTGTTACCTTCTTGACAACTTTGATTAGGAGAATGCTAAGGAAAATGAAAAGTTATCCCTTTCTTTTCGTAGAAGTTCTGTTTTGGAAGACACGAAAAGAATGCCAGTACATCAACTGTGGAACTATGCTAAATGAGCTTAGTGGTTTGACGAATGAAAATGGAAAGGGCAGAAATGTTGCTTCAAATGGAGAAAGTGGTTTCTTTGAAGGACAAAGATGGGTTCGCAGAAGCATAGCTGATGCTCTAGGTGACGATGATTTTGTGATACCAAGCCATGATAGCAAAGTGTAAGATACTTTTATAAACTTTAAATGGTTGGATTTTTTATATTTGTAACTTTAAATGGTTGAATATTTGTCCAAGTCATATATGCTAGTGTAGTTCCCGAAGCTTGAAAACATTTTTCCTATCTGAAGTTTAAATGGAAGCCTACAACGAGTTTTAGCATCTTAGCTATGTTTTATTTTTTATTTTGGTATGCCAATCTTGGAATAAGCATTGACTTGAACACTATTGAAAGTTGACAAAAAGTATTTCCCTTTTGTCTGAGATTATCATCTCAATGAATGATGACAGGGATGAGGATCCTTATGAAGCAAAATTACAGAAGGCCACGAGTTTGGGAGAAGGAAAGGAATGCACCAAACCAATTGTAGATAAAGGGATTGATGGGAGGCAAAATCTTGATGGGTATGGTCTCGACTTATGCTGTCTGACTTTTATAAGATTCTAAGTTGAAAATTTTCCCCTGTTTCTTCAATTCAGGGTGAACTCTGGTGACGAAGAGCCTGAAAGGCTGTCCAAAAGACGAAAGCCCCTGGTTCTAAATAATGAACTAGAGGGGAAAATTAAGGATCTCTATGAGAAGTAAGAGTATCACAATGCATTTGCTATATCAACAATGATTCATTTATGAACTTTTTAGATTATTAGAAGAAATGATTGTCTACAGATTTGAATTAAAGAATTAAGTGAAGTAGTGCTTGACCTTACCTTCAGTTGTGTGTTTTTATATTGTAAGGACCCCACCCTAACACACTTCGAAACATTATTCTACTTGAGAAATGCCATTTTCTATTTACCTTGTTGTTCTGAGCTTTAGACCTACCTTTGTATGTGCTTTCATGTTGCAATATGAAACTTTTTTATTAACTGATCTATGGCCATTCCAGATATAAGGATAATGAACACTGTTGTCATCTTATTGCTCAAGAGCTCGTCCCAAATGGAGCAATTTCACAAATTCGAGTTTCCAAAACACTTAAACAGCTTGGATTTAAAGGCCCACCTAAGAAAAAGATGAAACACTCTGGTGCCTCTGATCAACTTAGGGATAATGATAGTGATCTTCAAAAGGATGCAACTCAACCTAATTTAATTGTTTTAGAAGAAGGTTTATCTTTGAGAAAGCCTCTGTAAGTGACTGTTTCAGGCTTTTTAAACGTTAGCTCACACTCCAGCCTGTTTCATTTAATATAATCTTCAATATTTCAATGTTGAACCTGATTTAGGACGGGCTTCATTATCTTATTGCTTTATTGTCCATGCCCTTCCTTCTCAGGAACTCTAGAAAAAGGGTACGTGCATTTAGTGAAGATCAAGAGCAGAAGATTAAAGATTTGTTTGAGCAGTAAGTGCTTGATTGGCATCATAATTTTAGTTATTTTCTTTTTTTATGCTTAAACAACTAGAATACTGCAAACTTTGGGTTCATTTTTTGAAGAAAATTTACAGAACATGTTAATGTTAAAGCTAAATATATGTTGCATTTATTCATGAAGGTTCAAAGATCAAAAGAGGTCTAGCTACATGATTGCAAGTGCACTGGACTCAACAGGCACAATCTCTGCAGCTAAGGTTTCTCGCAAACTCAAGCAGCTTGGTCTCATTGTACCCAAGAGAAAAAGGTCCGATACCAACTTACATTTGAGGGAGGAAGGTTACATTTCTTCAGAAGGTGCAGGCAGTTCCGATGATGAGACATTACTTTCACTGAGAAGGTAAGTTCAAATTATTACATGTCTTTGAATGTAAAAATTTACTTGTTGGGCTGAAAACAGAATTGCACACATGCATTTCTCAATTTTCGATGCCTTGAGGGCAGAATTGGGGCACGGTCATCTGATCTTTTCTTCACAAGAATATTAGTTCTCTTGACGTTTTCCCAAGTAACCAATTCCATTATGCTGTTTTCTTGGGCATCACCCTTTACAGAGCCTCTTGGCTACAATATCTACAACATTGTGGTCTGCAACTTTTTTTTTTATATTAAGCTTAGTTTGTGCTTCTTTCAGTTATTTGTATTTCTTTTAATTGGCTTCAATATTACAATTTCAAAAGCCATCATTGCTACGATGATAGTCCATTTTTTAACTGCTTGGCTACTTTCTTTTCAGTTGTCAATCTGTGATTTAATATCTAATACATACATTGCGTTTTTCTCGTTGACATTTCCTTAAAACTTGCCTTACACAGCCAATTATTCTATGCTATCGGCACCATTTTTATTTAATCTGTCTTTTTCCTTGTCAATGTTTTATGACTGGTTGGAGTTTTAAATATCAAATGACTAATGAGTTGAGAAAGTTGAACTAGTTTCATTTTCAAAGAAGGCAAACAAGACATTTTTGAACTATGCTATTACACGTTCATTAACGCTATCTTCAAGGCAATAAGTATTATCGGTCACCATAACTTTTTCCCAGGCACAATTCCCTTTCTTTTTGCAAATAATCCTCCAAGGAACTGAGCTACGATGAACAAATATTGTGACTATCCTTTTTATTCTCATCAAAATAAAAATAATATATTTGAATCAGACATAATATTCAACCGGATATGTGATCAGAAGATTTGGAACCTCATCTTGTTTATGTGCTTTTAGGGGCAAACATCAAGGAATTAATTATGATGAGAGGCAAAACCAGAAGACCTCAAGTATATCATCAGAAAATGTCCCTGATGATGAATTACTTAGCTCAATGTTGGCGTATGTCTCTCTCTGCCTCTTCTTAATGATTCTAGAATCTTTCACACCATTCTGGTTGTGTTTGCATCTGTAAATTCACAGTTCAATTAGGTGTATTTTAGAAAATTTATTTACTGTTAATGTGTATTATTCTGTAGTTCGTATGTTAATAATCATGAACTAATGTAGGGTGCCATATTTTTAAACCCACCCATTACACAAATTCAGAGCCATTTTTTATAGGCATTTGTCATGCAAAACTGATTCTCACTTGTATCTACGGCATAGTGTGATTGACAGATCTTGAGATATTGTTTAGGAGCAATTGCCTTCTGTCTTATTTCAGCATCTACAAAATTGGAAATCAAATATTTGTACAACGAAATAATTTTCGCTACTAAAGAAAAATAGAAAATTAAAGATTGCTAGCCCTACTGTTCCTTGTTTTCTAATAGAAAAAATACTAGGACAAACTATATTTATGTTCTGTTCTTGTTGTTTACCTACAAATCTTCTAAAGCTTGTAGTAGCCCTACAAGATTTACATAGGTTACTCTTGATGTTTTCAATTTACTGTTGTAAACTTCAATTTACTTATATCATTGTTCTGTTTTAACTATATGTTTTCAACTTTTAGTGATAAGATTTTACATAATTGCATAGAATGCAAGAATTGCCTCCTGAATTCTACTTAGGAATCCAGAACAGGTTATTTATTAGCTTCTCAGGCTTGTGTTCTTCTGTCAGTTGGAGTTACTATTGGCTTCTTTTGAAGGGATTCCCCTCAATTCAATCTCTGCTTGAGGATGTATTACTGTACTAGAAATTTAAATCAATGAATAGAGGATTATTGTTAAACCCTGTTCATTTTGCTAATGCTCGGTTATTTGCTTTTGTTGTTTATTGTATCATATTTCAATCTTAATGCAGAAAAACAAGAAAAATGTTACCGAAGAGTTATGATGACTCTTCATGCAGAGATACTGAAGTATCAGAAACGTAAGTTAATAAATTTATAGTAATATTCTTTTAATGACAAAGGTTGAAGATGTATTGGATTTGGGGGGCATCAACTATTGATGTGGCTTTTAGTGTTTACATGCATAATACTCCATTCACTAGACACTAGTGCTCTGTGGATTTCGGACTTCTAGGATATGAATATAGGGTTTCAAAATTCTCATCCATTACTCGATTTTTTAGATCAACCTATAGCCTAGTGGAAGCTGATATAGGTGTAGCCAATAGAGTATTGAGTTTAAAGCCTACATGCAAGAGTGTTTTCTCCTTTACTTTTTAATGTTCATTTGCTTGGAAAACAAAAGTAGATTTGATTCATAATTCACCATAGGTTCTTGTACCACAACCTCTTAACCTTTTCATTTGACTCATACATCACCATAGGTTCTTGTACTACTACTCTTCATAACCTTTCAATCAAACCTCTGCCATCACTGTTCTTCCGACTACTAGAATGGCGATGTAGTTATTAGCCATGTTGAGTTCTGATATACCTTATGCTAGAATATGTTGCAGAACAATTTGGTCTCTGGACAGTATTTGAAAATGCCTTCTCTGAATGATGCTAAAACTAGTCTTCTCCAGGGATGAATTTGGTCAATCCAATCAGATGGAAACTGAAGAAATCAACACTATGATGGCAAATCATTCCAGCGATGCAGAACCCCACCTGATTGGTACAAACAGTTTAAAACAATCAGTTGCCATGTCTTTTGAGAAAGATGACCTTTCGCAGGATCCAGACCTTGATGAGTTGGCAGATTCTGATGCAGATCCCGATACTACCAGGGAAAATGTTCCATCAAGAAGGCGGGTAAGAACGGTAATTGATTTTGAGGACGACGAATAGATTGCAGGCACTCTAGACCTTGTTAGCTTAATGTCTCATATAAATATTGTGTTTCCGTACAATAAACGAACACATTTGGACGAGGACAGAATTGTGGAACATCTTTTTATGAATGGAAGTCTGTTATTGCTTCATATTTGAAGGTAAAACTTGATTGCATGAATTGCAAATTTATAGTGATATAGTGATCTAGATGATTTCTCATGTTGGCTACCAAGCTAATGCAGCTCTCCTTCTTTACCTACACTTATGAGATGCTATGAAATTTATAAGCAAGAGTTGTCAAGTGTCTTGCGCGTTGAAATTTTTATAATTGGGTGATAATAACACCTCGAATCCGAGATTCTGATAGCACTGTGATGTCTTTAGACGATATATTTCAACAATCACATAATAGGTCAAACAGCTGTTGACATAATAAAATTTACGACCACCTGCATAAGACTGCTGTGTACATGTGGTGATTTTCTTCCTCCATTAAACGCTGAACAATAGGCAACAAATCAGATAGCTAGGACACATGTAATATAGGGTCAAAATCAAATCAACTTTCCTTCTCAGGATAGTTAATTAGAACATGAAAACAAATTTTCTGATCCTAACACAAACATTTTCTATACCCATTTGACTAAATAATCTTCTTGACATTGTGGAATAACTACATGTTGCGGGAGATGATGAATGAGTAGTGATGTGAAGGAGCTGATCTGATTGAAATCTCTCTTCATGGCTTTGTACACGTGATCTAGGCCTTCTTCGATTAACTTGAGAACTGTCCGAGGCATCGATGTCATATTAATGTTGACCAATCCTTCCAACATCTTCACAACTTCCCCCATCATTGGCCTCATCGAAATCTGTCTTTAATATACCAAAATGCAACTTTTAAAGCTCTTATGAGTTCTTTGTCAACTGCTCCTTCGAGCCGTCTATCCGTCTATACTATAAATTTGTCTCCTCGACCACGAGAAGTTTGGATTATTTTAGGGTGTTGTTTTTCGGCAATAGGTAGATAGAGGTCTGAGATCACCATGGTAATCCTTTTTACATTTTTCATAATGGAAACCTAGAGTAGCGAGTAGATGCAACTCTCAATTTGAGTGTTCTGATTTCGTTTGGCTTAATATTGTTCTCTTAATTGGGGTTAAGGCTTAATCTCAAACAAAGATGCTTAACTTCAATTTCTAAACTATGTTTATTGTGCACTTCAAATTTAGGGGGAATTAGTTGAGTATACCTTGAATGCCCATCCAGGATAAAAGAAGCCCTTCTCGTCAAATGTCATATCTAGATTTCTCCGGCCACCAATTATCTCAAGAAGTAGCATCCCATAGCTGTAAACATCAGCTTTCACAGTAATTGGGCGGTTGTTGACCAATTCTGGGGCTAAGTAACCTCGCGTCCCTCTTACCATTGTGACGACATGGGAGTGCTCTCGTCCCATCATTTTAGCTAGTCTGAAATTTGATACTTTTGGACAGAAATTCTCGTCCAAAAGAACATTTTCCGGCTTGATGTCACAATGTATAATCCTGTTACAACATTGCTCGTGAAAATATGCTACCCCTTGTGCTGTGCCAAGAGCTACAAGGAAATGCATCGACCAATCCAGTAGTCTTTCTCGAGAATTTTGTGAAGGAAATATCCACTTGTCCAGTGACCCGTTCTTCATGAACTCGTAATCGAGGAGCCTGTTGGTGATCACATGTCAATAAATTTTAAAAATATATCTATGAATATACAGAGATTATGTCAAGATGAAGTTGATGCTCGTGTTTACGTAACAATTCCCAAGGACTGAAGGACATATTGATGGAAGCGAAAATTTATTATACTATAGCAGGAGAGAAAGTTACCACTGTGACCCCTGTGAACGGTATCCACACAGCCAAACCAAGTTCATGTGATGCATTGAGCCAATTGTGTTCACCTCAGTAATGAACTCCTTCTTCCCATGGGGCAAAACCCTGTCAAGTTTCTTTACTGCAATTAACGTTCCATCGCCTAGACTTCCCCTGTATACACTGTCAAATCCACCTGCCAAAGAACACAATAAGATTAGTATTAGTTTCAAGTTCTGATTCCTTTAGCGAATGTCCCCAGTCTCCTCTTTCTTTTTGATTCCTCGTTGCGTTTATTACCTATTCCTGATACATATAAGGAATTCTCGAGGGCTCTTTTCAGGTATCCCTTTTTGTGAACATAGATATATAATAAGCAGCAGAGGAGGCCTATCAGAAATGTCATGCTTAAAACAATAGGAACCACCAAAACCTTTTTTCGTTCAATTGCTGATCTCGTATCACCCTCCATAGTCGAAGAGCCATTTGATTCTACCTTCACAAATAAAGTGGAGCCCGCATCCTCGTATCCTCCATATTCTAGACTCCTCAAAACCCAACAATATGCATTTTCCTCATTAAGTCTCCATAGATTGAAGCGACACATTCCCAGCCCGATAGGCAGGCATCTCCGCATTTAGACAGTCTCTATATCACTATAATTCGTGATTACTGTTGATTCTGTAAAGTAACAATTGATTTGTTGAAACGCTTCAATCTTGAATTGGGATGTTAAATTTTCATGATGTGGACCATATTTCCCAGTCAGAGATGAATTTCCCGAGCACTCGCCATCATTGCCGCGCTTTGAACCTGGTAAGCATGTGCAAGATGCATTAGTCTTGCTTTGATCAAGATTACATATCCCGTTTCCACAAATATCAGCAATATCACACTGTTTAGAAACAGCCGCCCACTCGGGAACCCATTGGCATGATCCATTAACAACACTGTCCCATCTATACAAATGAAAATTTCCATTAAGTCTCGAGGGTTAACCTTCGAAGAACTGATGGCCAGCCTGATTAATTTGTTGCCGAGGATAATCCTCCGTTATCATTGTCATTCTTGTACACGTACACCACTCCGTCCAATGAAAAACCATAAATAATTCCGAAACCTTCTTCATTCACAACTGCAACAATATCCCCAGTGAAGTTTGATATCTCAGGTCCGAACCAGTAGGACAAGTTTGTGTAAGAATCAGGAGACATGTCGTACGACTCAGGCAAATTGTAGGTCAATGCAAGACTTGGTGAAGTGCGCTACTGTAACATTTTCAGTGTGTAGTAACTAGTAACCACCATGCGAAGGCGATTTTGAAGATTTGAGCTCGAGAGAAACTGTCAAAAGGTTGTCCTGGTAGGAGAGTATCTGATGGATGTGAAAAGCTTTCCCATGCAACGTGTTGATGAGCACCATATAGAATGACATTGCCATTTTCAGACACGACGGCTGTTTCGGCGCCAGAGTTCGAGGTATTTGATGTCCAGACAGTGGTGTCTTTATCAACGAGCACGAGATTTCCATTGGTTTCGAACTCCAAGATTGCATTTTTGCTGACTGGTGAATTTCTAATTAGATAATTGAGAGGTAAATGAATGGTAGGCCAAAAAAGTATTTACACCTCTAAAAGCTTTAGTAAAGACTAGAGGAACCAAAATGCTTTCTTCTTAATCTAAATTCGGAATCCATCGATTCTACAAGATTACATAACTAGATGTTGATTTTGACAGAAAAAGTTACATATTACTCTAACTTTAAGAAATCATGTTTCACATGTTATTAAATCTTCGAATTCCCAGTAAAATATAGACTATCTTCAGTGACTAGTGAAATAGACACAAGCGAATAAAAAATAAAAAATTGATTACGGTTAACTCAATTATTGGTACATATATAACTTACACAGGTAAATGCATCATTCGTGCATATTATGCACGATTAAGAAAAGATTTATTAATTAAAACAAAGGCTGCACACAAATTCATTCATGTCTTTGCCTTGATATATACTAATAAAACCAGTAAATAAGCAAGTTTTAAAGCAAGATAATTCTTTCATTGGTCAAGAAACAAGAATTTACTTAAAGTGCCAAACATGGTGTGCTTAACAATAAGCAGAACTTACTTTATTTAACTAGAAATGATAATAAAAGCCCCTCTTTTTTTCCCGAACAAAACTGACCTGAAGGCTCAAAATGCTAGTAATCATAAAGAAAACAATGTAATATAAAACAAGAAAAACTGTAAGAAATACATAATCAGAAACATTATACGTTCATGTCGGACGACCAGACAAAGTTTCGATCTCCTGGAAGTTGAACAAACCACATTCCCAATTAAAATTGATCAGATTTTGCCTCGATAGGGCTGAACCCAAATGCAAATGTTCCATTATCAGAAACCCATGCTTCGTTATTCTCACTGGCCAACAACCTCGAACCTAATCGAATTCTTCCGGCCATGGTGGATCCAGAAATTTCTGAAAAAACAATGCCCAAACAGAGTTTACAACAAAACCCATTGTAAAGATTGCATTTGGAATGAGGATTGATGGGTTATTTATGAGAAATCGAAAGAGATTGGATCGAAGAAATTGAAGAGGAAATAGAGCTGTGTGGGGGAAGAGAAGAGGGTTCAAGACAACACGTGTTGAAAAAAATCAAAACCCATGCAGTGGTCAGCTGTAAGAGATCAATGCATGGTATGGCACCTGTTAATTGTTGTTCTAAATTCAACAACTCTTGTGCCCAAAAATGTCTGCGCTTAATCATTGGTTTGATTTTCACATTTGCTAATTGGATTTGGAATTGGAATTTCGCTATAATCTCAGAACACAGCCTGTTCCCTCTTTGCACAAGGAGTCAAAATTGCACTATTGCTCCCTAAATCATAAGTTGGTCAATATTTCATTGAACAATCAAACCAGACCTTAAACCATCCAAATCTTTGTTAAATTGTGTAGTTGGGCTCATAGAAACATACATTACTTTCATTTGTGGTTATTAGCATAAGTTGAGAAGGAAAATATTTTATAAAGTTGAGTGTGAGTGTGAGAGACACGTGATAGTTTTAGAGAAACTTAGACCATTTTATTATGGAGAATTAATTGTGTAATTGTAATGAAAAGTTTGAAGCTAACCTAATTCTTTTAAAGATTGATGAAGACTAACTTGTTAATATGAGATAGTAAGTTAGATTTATTTTGTTAGCATCATAAGGAATGAGACTCCGGGTACATTAGTGCATATATAATGTGGGTTAACAACAAAAAGAAATTGAGAATTCTTTTTATTTGGTTAGTGAGATTTTGATTCAGTTAAGTCTCGTCACGTCATCTATAAATTGTGTTGTACATATAACACAATCGATCCAAAAACCATATATCATTGGATATAAAAGGAGATTGAAAATTCAATTTCTTGTCACATAGTTATAGCAACAAATTGAGAAATAGATAAGAAAATGTTTGAGGAAACTTGGTTGAGTACTTCTTTTAAGTTTGATATCCTGAAAAATACTAAGGTTGAAACTTTATTTTTATATTTTCACTTAATTAGTTTTTATTTATTTAAAATAATACTAATAGGGATTAATTGCAATTATCTTCATTCTCATCCACACACGGTATATAATTTATAACTCCTCAGCCACTTCGTAAATTGACATCTCATAATTTTATCAATTAAAAAACATATAATCACCAACCCCCATGAAATCAAACGCTTTAATTCTAGAACAAACTAGAAGAGATGGTAGACTATAATGGAGTTGCGGAAAGTATTCATGTAGTCGACCCACTTTACAAGAATCGTGTAATTCTTCGAACGAAAAAAAAGGCATTTTGCCCTTGTTTGGCTATGAGTACTAGACAGCACTGCACAGTCAAACAAACAATATTTTTTTAACTTATTTTTTTCTTTCTCAATCCCATCCACAGTATCGTATGTACATTCGAGGCATGTCATTTGTCTTTTGGGGGAAGCGATTGGTACGAAGTCACTTCTGAGTACTGATATCTGCCTCCTAAAGGCTTCCCTAATGTCTGTATATTCTCGTCTGTTTATGAGACATGAGGGGGACCTTTGTCTGGTATTTTTGTTTGTCTATGTTGTTTGCTAGTTGTAATAATAACATTTTTTTTTTTAATGAAAAAGACAATTCTATGCATTAATAACTGAGAAAAGCACTAAGAATTACAACCACTCGGTTGGTGGTGGATGTAAAAGCTTGAAATTTCCATACCAAGAAAACTTGCTGATATTTTCCATGTTCAGGTTTCCCATTTTATCAGTGCAATTGATGCTATATATCGATATATCTGAGAGTAGGTTTAAAAACTTGGTTTGTCTTTGAACTTTGTACTTTGCTATGCAGAAGTACTAATGTGCAAGTTACTTGACCAAGTTTTGATTGAAAAAAATAAAATAATAATAAGAAAAAGTTCAGTGACCAATTTCCAACCAGCATATAAGTTTAGGGACTAACTAACTTCTTAATTTAATGAGATTGCGTGACAATTTTTTATACAATGCGATTTGAGTCCCCTATATTGTGATTTTAGTTAGTTAGTTTCAACTTCCAAGTAATAATTTGGACGATCTATAATAAAAACCGACCATTTCTTTAAATACTTCTTTTTTCTCCTATTATTCCGTAACACCATTTGTGTAACTTAGCAGCTCAACGTACAACATCCTTCCTAACTCCCATCTCAACCCAACCTCAACCATGTAATGGAGGCAAGAGTTTGGTAGGAGTGACGAGGGTGATGGAGGTAGTGATAGAGATGGGAGTAGAAGCAAGAGTGGAGTTGGTGGTGGAGTAGTGTGACGGTGGAGGGTGATGATAGAGTAGAGTTTCAGGAAATTGTTTGAAATATTAGAATTTTTAAAATTTAAAATGAATAATCCATACCTAAAGAGACTAGAAAAATATAAAATAGAAGTATATTTTGAAGGTCCCAAATTCAAATATCTTTTGTATTGCACTATCCCATTTCCACATTTTGTAACACCACTAGTATTCATGAAATATCACATTCATGTGGTCTATCCAAATATATCATATAGAGTATGACAATTATTAGATTTTAGACACATAACATGCTACGAATATCTTTTGTGCATGTTTGTTACAACCGTGAATTGCATAGAATTAGACAAAATAACTCAAAATATTTATTTAATATATTTATTTTAATATATATGTATGTATGTTCAATCTTCCATACCAAATATGCTCTTGATTCTTTGTAAACATCAATATCTCTCCACTGTTAGAAGCACGGTGCTAGTAACTCTTTAGCCTTGTATTTTCTGTTGAAATGATTGGTATTATTTATAGTGAATTAGACTAAGTTTACAATATGTGCATTGATTGCGCACAAATTTTGAAATGTAAATGGCTCATATCAAAGAGTTTTTTCGAACGGATGTTACTTTTTGATAAGGTGCGATCTAGATCATCAAATTTAAAATAGTGTCATTTAATGGTTGGAATTAATTTGGCCATAAGACGTAATCCTTCGAAGAGACACATACAAATCTATAAATAGAGACCTTTAGTTCCATTTTTTTCTACTTCAAATGAATTCCTAATAATTGATTTCTAATTCTCTCTATCTCTAATTCTGTCAAAATAATTTTTATATTATTTTGAGTTTCGTGGTCGATATTTATTATTCAATATCTTTCATTCTAGAAGAGTACAATCAAGTATTGGTTCGCCCGACAAAATTAATAGTGTGTTATATTAATTTTGGAAGAAGCGTTGTATCTTGAAAGACGAACGTCTATTTAATTCTGTTAGCATCAGTGCATGGGGGGCAAAATTCATCTCAAGGGGATTTGTATTCGTGTACCTCGCTTTATTTTATCTCCTTTGAAATTTTACATTTTCTACATTTGAAGAAGTCGTGATTTGGTCATTATTATGCACATATCATGGTTTCAATAAGTCGTTACTCTATTCATACTTACATGCACTTATATTTTTGTTAACGGAATATAATTTATGCACTAATTTATCCAACATTTTCTAAGCCACGTGTTCTTCAAGAACGTGAACTACAACATCGTGGTGTAATATTGGTGTTGAAGAGAATATTTGAAATGCGGATTCACGACGTCCTATGTAAAAGAAGATTTTAGATAAAATGGCATCTTAGCCATATAGATGCTTATCTGCAAAATATTGTGCAGGTTTAAGATTTGAAAGAAAGATGAATACAAGGAATGTTAAAGATAAGACTTATATAAATAGTAAATACATTGGACATTATTTTAATTTCATCTTAAAATTGGTTATGGGCGGCAGTAGTTGGTGCGTAAGCATCATAATGCGGGTGATAATCCATCAAAAAGCATGTTACCAAACCCAAATATGGAACTTTAATTAAGCAAATTGCATAAAGTGCCAAGAAAAGCAGGCAAAGCATATCAAAGGTTTGTCAAGAATTAATTTATCACAATTAGTTCAGGTTTTCTTTTCATGAATGCATATGGCTCTCCTCTGATCATTCACTATCTTTGATGCAGAAGCATGATAATTATGCATTGTGCATGAGCTTGCTTTCTTGATAAACTCTACACTTTTATTTATATATATTAGTATGTATTATTATATTCCGTCTTTCCAAGTTGACCCTTGATGTTTGAGATGGACCAAGAACAATTCCTCGCTATCAAGAGGATGAGCTAAATGGATCGATGAAGAGGGCATGGCGAAAGTACATGAGAGCCGAAACTTTGATGAACACGAATATTTTGATTTAAGTCTCGAGTGTCTTAGCACCACAGTTTGCACTAGTAAACGATGCAGGTTAAATATACCATGAATCAATATTTAGACTCGAATTAAAGGGGGGGATGATATATATCTTAGCCCCCGTTTAATGTAGAATAAAATCAGATTTTTAATATTAAAAATCTGATAAAATTTGATGAAATATGTGATTAAAAAATCGTGGACTGTATAAAATGTATGATTAAAAATAATTGTTTGAAATTTTAATCTATACCAAACGAGGGTTTAATACGTAAAATGAATTCTTGTGGGGCTAGCATTCAAGTCCCTACTCCCTTTTCTTTCATTTTCAATTATTAATTATACTTGTCTGAGGTCAGAAACACCACATACATAATTGTCATAATAGTAAGAAAATACAAAATATATTCGATATATACATACATTTTACATACACGTTTACACACACAAACAGAGAAACAGATCAAATGGTAAGGATCCTCCTTTGTATACCTTAAAACCCAGTTTTTCTTTTCACTCATTCTTTACAAAACCCATAAAACATCTGCGATGGAAACTACCGAATCTCCCTCTACTGAGAGCTTTTCATATAGTTGGCTAGCTAATTTCCAGTCATCGATTTTCGACGATTCATTTCGATCCTCTATTGACAGTCCTGATCAAGATGATCAAGCTTCTTTCATTGAAATGGATCCAAGATTACCACCCTCAAAAAGATTTTTCAGAGAACCACAAGATTTTAGCTTTGATTTTCCCATATCAGAACCTCCTCTATCCCTTGTTCATGCTGATGAACTCATTTCTGATGGCTTCCTTATGCCTATTTTTGTCAAAGATTTGAATATGGAAATTGAAAAATATGATGCTCAATACTCCTCCATATCAACTACGCCTACGCCCTCTAGCAGTAGGGTTAGTCGTGCTGATGCCGCGTTTTTCTGTAGTGCTATGAGAAAGTGTAAGAGATTGTCGAAGCATTTTCTTCGAAAATATTTGAATGTTTTTAAGCTGATCTGTCAAAGAATGAGAGGGAGTCGTTCTAGAGTTGGGAGTAGTAGTAATATGAAAATGCATGAACTGAATGGCTGGGATTTTTCACAGGCTACATCTCCAAGAACTAGTGTAGCTTATTCTGCAGATAATTGGCGCCGGTCTTGCGATTCTGAGAGCTCCATCTATGAAGCAGTTCTTCACTGTAAAAGAACCCAAGGTACGTTCAATTATCTCATCTAAAAGTAGTTATGAAACTTGGACCTTATTGTCTGTTCTTTTCATGTTGAACCACCCTTCTAAAAGTTTAAGTTGCATGGATAGGGTTCACTTGCAGCTTCTAACATATTGTCATATTAGGATAATTTCCATAGATTGTAATATTCTCGAGAACTTCGGTTATTTCAGGTCGGTAAACTGAGCTGCTTTTTATCTGAGAATTATGGACCGACGGGGAGATGGAAACAGGAGAAGATTACGATAAAATGTCTCAAGAACATGATCATGAATCATACATGTTTTGTCTGTTTTGAAGAATGTTCATACATAAATTTGTCTTCTTGAGGAAGCAGCAAGCTGTAAAAATTTTCAGCCACAGAATTTGTACCATTTTGAAGAAAAGAACACGACATATGTTTTTTTGATTCACTCTTCCAGGAGTTGATCTTTTTCATCCTGGAGAAGATAAATATTTTCTTGTTCTTGTAAAGGTTTGTTTGGTGAAATAATTAATTTTTACGTACCCCCCAATGATCATTGATTTTAAGCACTTATTCCGTTTTAATATTTTATCTTAATAATTTCTTTTCTTAATAATTTCTTTGCACTGTATATATTTTCGCTTACACCTTTGCTTAGATTACAAGTCTAATCAATGTAATTATGTTTGCGTATGTTACAAAAATATGCGTCAAGGATATATAACTCCCACAATGAATAAAGATGTAGAGAATGTACAATTGTTTGGACTAGTGCTCCTAATAAGATTGTCGATTTAATTTCAAATTTAGTCCATGTTTGATCCTCATTTTTTAAAAGTTATTTTTTTTCAAACTTAATTTCAACTACACATTATCTCTATAAAATAATTTTAGACGTGGACTCAGCTCAAACGAGCAAATTAATTAATTTGTTTAAAATTGAAACGAGCTAAATCTCATATCAAATATAGGCGCAAACGATAAACAATGTAAAAAGTTTGGACGACTCCTAATAAAGTTAAGGTTTTCAATTGGCTTTGACAGCTTCTGCTTAACTATGTCACAAGCATATTCATATTCCTAAAATAAATAATGTTGATCTTCATGTGAATATTATATTTTAATAGTTTGCTCTAAAATGAGTATTTTGGAACACAATGCTAAATGTTAGGTAAAGAATTTTTACCGTTGTTTCTACTTCCACGAACTACTTATTTAAGCAGAAATTGAGTAAATTGTTTTCCTTCTGAGATTTTTATTTCCCTAACTGAATCAATAATTTTCAAGTGGACCTTACCAATAAATTTATTTAATTATTATTTATTAAAGGGCCTCAATTAATTCTTTATGTATATTGAAAAATATTCCTTTGATAAGGTTGAATTAAAGTCAATAATTATTATTTTCAACGTTTATCATTCTAATTTTATAGAACAGTCATGAGCATACAATTAATTATGTCTCCACTTCATAGTAATGTACATTTTCCTTTCCTTTTGGTGTTAATGATGTGTAACTATAAAAATAAGTCTAATTTATCTCAATGCCATGATAATAAATTTCTTTCTTTTTAATGAAATATTGATGCCCTACATATTTTGTCACGAAATTAAGAGACCAAAATATCACTTGAATAGTTGAATATATGCAATGATAATTCAAAGTTCTAGTGAAACACGTGAATTTTAAATTTTACATATACATTTTTAGTGAAAATAAAAATCGAATATCAAAAAAGCGAGTTTTCCAACATTTTTTATTATTTTTGTGTAAGTCAATCTAGGAGGTTGATTAATGCGAGCTATATCTATATACTGAGGTAATTCTTCTCAAGAATTTGCTCAAAAGATAAATAACTATAAGGAATACAAAATATTAAAATTTAAATGATCTATGTAAGAAATCCTACGATGTGATTTAAAAAGGGTAATCTCAACAATTACCTTTTGACCCATGCCCCATCATTTGAACCATTTGATGGGCACAAAAATTAACGCTTTGTTAACCTAAAGCCGCATGCTGTCTTTTCATGCATGCCCGCCTGAATTCTCCAATCCAAATATCTATTCCTTCGCATGCGTCTACGAGACTGCACAAGACACACTCGTATATAATCCATGTTTGGTATAGATTAAAATCAAAATTTTAATAAATTTTGATAAAAATTGATGAAATGAGTGATTGAAAAATTGTGAATCTCGTAAAATGTATGATTGAAATTAACTGTTGACTTTAATTTAAAATTAAAATCAGAGTTTAATCTGATAGAAGTTGTCTTCAAGAGACTCTTTATTTATAAAAAGCATCTTTTGTATTATAGAGAGTATTTTTAAATTTAAATAGTTAAAATTTTTATACATTCCAATAAACTGTCTATTTTGACTCTTCATTTTGCTTTCTCAAGAAATATTTATTGATTTTTTTCATATTTTATTTAAAATAAATTTTTATATATCAATTGATCAATCAATTATATGTGATTTTATGTAATTTATTAGATGCAATTATTATACATTAAGAAAAGATAGTGGATTTGTCTCTCTAAATTTGGAGAGTCAAAACTCGATCTCTATTTTAAAAAGTTAAAATAAAGAGTTTTTTTTAAATTTATTTTTAAACATTGACTATTTAAAATAATGAGTATTTTGTATTTAGAGAATCTCTAATTCATGTTTGGTACCTATTTTATTTTATAATTATCCAAGCTATTTTTTATTCACTCATTTCATACCATCAACAAGCACTACTCATTGTCGAAACCTAGATCCGAAGTGTTAAGCTCATGACATTGACGATTCATAGCTAGGCAATGACTTAATAAATTAGGGAACCCATTGAAATTATAGCAAAAACGAGTCTTCATAGGGAAATTGTAATTCGAATAAAAATGTCAAAAGATCATCGGATGAATTGTGGTTAGGAATGAAATGCCATCCCAAATCTAGAGCTAATTATTTTTTTTTTTCCAAAATGTGTTGTAGCGCAACAATTGACAGGACAATGATTCAATCCCATATCCCCCAACTATGATTAGAGGTGACTAAACCAAGAATTTGCAAAAAGAAAATTATTGATAACGTGACTTCATGAAATATGTGCCACACAAATACTGACTCTGTTTAATATTAGCAATACTAATTTTAATAGATTGGTCCACCACGTGTAATTCACGTGATCATCTGGAGAATCCTTATCCAGTTGTTTCCTAAATGTTGGTTGCTTTATGGGGCCTTGTACTAAAGTAACACTCTGAAACCTTGTACTAAATCATGCCAAAAAATTCAAGAAAATTTGACAAAAGTAGCAGTAAAATAGAGTGGTTGATAATGTTTAGCATTCAATATTTATATAGTTTGACTGAGAAATAATTTTCAGTCATCCTGTGAGGAAATTGATGTGAAATTTGGGCCTCTTGAATCTACAATGTAGTCAGTCCCATTGGGCCAAGATCCGGTGGGTAATGTAGTTTTTGATGGGGCTAACCTTATTACCAAGCCCATATTATTATTAAACAGGCCCTCAGGGACCAAGAAACAATACTGAAACTTCAGAGATCATTTGGAAACATTCAACAGTACAGGATCAATTGTGCAGCATTCTGAAATTGTATGGGACCCACATTCAAATAAAAAATAGAATAATGTTATTTATCATCGTGATGATAAATCATCGGTGTTGTGACAGTCTACGTGGAATAATGAGAAATTCAATTTATACGAGAGAAAGGGGACGGAGAGAGAAAAATGTTAGGGATAATTAGTTCCCACAATATCGATGATTTATCGTCATGATAATAAATATGATTACTCTAAGAATAAGTGATTTTACCACAAAAGCTCCTTAACAACGGCGCCAAGTTAAGTCTTTGTATGGTGACCGTCGGGTCTCTTGAAATTGGGTTGTTACAAATTGTGTCCACATGATTTTACTTACTTTTTCCACTCACTGCTCGTAAGTGTGAATAAAGGAAGAAAAAATGATTTCGAGTTGACGTGTAAAATTTTGTCATGCAGAAAAAGGTCGTGCTACATGCAATATGAACTAGACACGGAGAGAAAAAAAGAAAAAGAAAAAAAGTAGGGACCAAAAATCTTGTCTCATGGCTTATGTCGGAAGTGTTGATGAGCTAACTATTCAGTCAAATGGCATTTATAAGGCATTAAATATGTACATGCACATTTCTAAAAATTGAAAGAACCTATGCAAAAATAAAATAAAATTGTAGGAGCCAAAAGACTTGAGATAGCGTGAAGGTCTTATATGCACATATAGTAT
This sequence comes from Fraxinus cuspidata, assembly GCA_903798385.1. Classification (NCBI taxonomy): domain Eukaryota; kingdom Viridiplantae; phylum Streptophyta; class Magnoliopsida; order Lamiales; family Oleaceae; genus Fraxinus; species Fraxinus cuspidata. Next base: position 47,345 of record CAIGRP010002973.1, read on the forward strand.
GATTATTCAATCAAATCATGGTACTTTGGGCATCAAGCCATTCAAAATCCGACACTTCGGCAATACACATCCACTTTTTCTCTCTCTTACCGTCTCGAACGCTGAGGCATTACATTGTGAATGATTTGGAGTTTGAGGTGTCATAATTTAAATAGACAGTCCTACCACATGTACATACATGACAATTTCATTGAAGTTTTTTCTCATTGTTTATGAGAGAAGTTTCTACGGTTCTATATGCAAACATGATGCAATAAGCTCATATCCTATGTGTTTACACTACCAAATTATGTGCCGACATGTTGGTATTCACCAACTCATGGAATAGAAGGTTGAGTTCGAGAGGCAAAAGCCATACCTCAGGAGTATAGTAAAATACCCGAGGTTAGAGACGAGAGATAGAATATGCTATCAGTGTTGGGCGAAGGCTAACATGACTCGAAAGATACTCAACTAAGCACCAACGATGACACTCAAGATATGATTACTTTGAATATTCAAGACACGTGTGCAGCGTCTCCCATTTTCTTTCCTTAATAAAATCCACCATCATTCAATCTAAAGACATAAAATTTCTAATTTCTTTTCAATAGAGTAACTCTGATCTCAAGATACACTTGATACGGTTATTTAATTACGTTCGACAAAGTGTATTCTAGTACACTAATACATTTCAGCTTGGAAAAGCCTTTATCAAATCCTTTCTCATGACAATTGAAGAACATTTACTAGATTACTGCTTACCATGTAACACATGTACTGCTAATTCACAGGGCAAAAATATGTACTTACCCTTACTCTCCTCCTTAACTGATCAAACCTCATTTTCCTCTTGGCACATCAAGTTCATCGGAGACCTCGAGAATCTAAAGTTCCTCACTTGATCGATTGACGAAATTTTTAGAGAATGGCCGGAAGAATTAATGTCTCCAAAACCGTTTGAGTGTGACCGTTCTCAACATCTTTCAAAACAGAAGCAGCCACAATATCTTTGCCTTCAGAATTCGAACATTTGAGGAATTTTTCACCTTTTTTGTTATCTGAGCTGGCATTTCTTTTATGGAACCATTTCAGGGTTGGTTTAGGCCGCGTCTCACTTATTGCAATGGCTATGTCATTTGGGAATAGATCTCCCAATACAAAGGCATGAATAATCGTTGTTACGAGCACTGATGCAACAGTAAGGGTAGCCACAGAACAGAGGATGACGGTTAAACTTTTGGTTACTATGTTGGTAACCACGATTGAGTATCTAATCGTCGCAGTGGCAGCTCCAGTCATAGGGAAAGTGTAAGCCCACCAAGCCAATGAGAACCTGTGGATAATAATTAGGAAAATTTGAGATTTGACTAAAATAGAATGGGTAGATAGCTTAAAATGATGCTACTAATATGAAATTAAAATGTACCTGAAGCCTCGGAAGAAATTAACGCGGACAGCCTAGAGAGAACGAAAGAAAATGAAAATAAATTAGCAATGTATGCCTAGTGGAGCATGTTATGATTTAACCTCAATCCCAAATTCTGAGAAATAATAAAACAAAAAGAAATCAGAAACAAACAAGAACACAGATTTACAGTGGTTCTCCTCAACGTTAAGAGATACTTTGATTGGCTAGTTTTTCATTTTTCGCCCTGTAATCCAACATAACATCTACTAATGCTGCCATGGCTATTGGAGCAAAAGGGTTCTCCTTAACTTTGCAACCACGATTTAAGTGCATTTCATCATCTCGTGTCTTCGATTAAATGATGACGTGAGTACTTAGATACAAGGCTCGCAGTTAAGGTTTACAAAGACTAACCAGAGAGAAATAAAGGAACAAGGCAATGAAGTAGGGAATTCGTGCTCCATAGTTGAAGGATCCTTGAATCCTCGCCCATGCCATAGAGGCAACGCTAGGCGCAGCAACGAACAGAAAGAAAACCGGGTGGAGCTCCTTCGCGAGTGTCACATTTGTTGGAAGTCTCTGGTAGAGAGTGACAAATAAGACTACGTAATGGGCCAATCCAACGGCAAAGAAAAAAATAGGACCTTCTTTTAGCCCCATGGATGCACCAAGCAATGCACCAACAAAGTTCCCAACAATTGAGAGATGACTAGAGGGATTGGCCACCTTAGAAAGCCTTCGCTGTCCTCCCGACATCCACTGTCCATAGATCTTAAGCTCGAGGCAAAAGACGGGGGCCATAAGAATGTACCAAAGAGATTGGGGCAGCTTTTGAGAAACTGATGGAGGAACTCCGAGGGCCAAGAACAAAAGGGCAATACACGGAGCAAAGAAGAAGTTAACACGAACTGGATGGTAGTACTCACGACGAACTGCCTCAAAGTAAAAAATCACTTTCAGACAGTAAATAAAAGAGACAATTGCCATTAGAGCGAGAGATGCGCACCACAGGACCAGATTAATGTCCGGGTTTGCATGGAGGAACCTAGTAGATGCAGAAGTCGCCAGGGCTTTCCACATTATGGCTTGGCTGCTAATGCCAAGACAAATACCAAAGGAAGAGATAGGGAAGCGTAGAAGGAACGGCCATTTCTTATCTTTCGGAAGAAGTATTTCTTCAGAAGCCTGTTAAGGGAAAATATGACCATGCAATTATGAGGAAAGAATATGAAACAATTTCAACCAAAAAGTCGACGAGTAAAAAGCACACACCCGCAAGGTATCCAATTCCGGCCACTCTAATGCATCAAAGTAACGGTCTGCTGGTAAAATTTCAACTTCTGCAGGTCTCTGAGTCTCAAGGTCTAGCTCAGTTTCCCTACGCTTTCCACGCAAATTTGAGATTTGCCCCTCAAGTTTTCTTGACCATGTCTTGAAAGAGTCGAATCTTTTATCCTTACGCAAATCAATCCTAGGATTCTTTGGTGGAAGGTCTGGATCATTGGGAGATTTTCCACTAGAAATGGCCCCATTAACCACTGGACCTTTTGGAATCGGCTGAGAATAAAATTTGGTCTGGCTATTATGTTTGGATGCAAAGGTGGATCTGGGAATATCATTGCCGATAATTGCTCCATCATTATATTCGAAGACACCCCTTTTTGTGTTATGTAAATGAACTCCAACCAGAGAAGGTGGCATGCTAATGGAAACAAAATGCATCCTCTGAGAGTTAGAAAGATCATTTTGCCACTCTACACCAACTGTTTCAGTTCCCTGAGAAGATTAACTAAAAAGTATTATACTTGTATTTAGTGTTGATCGGTGTGTTTTTAGCCCATGACACGGCTGCTCAGATCTGAATAATTGCAGAGAATTAATAAAATTACCTTAGGTGACGAGTCAGAAGGATGAAAGCCATTTGATTTGAATCCATCGTTTACATCATCAGGCTGTTTAACAGCATCGAAACCAGCCACTTCACGTGCAGTAATAACTCTGATCAATGATGGAAGTACTTCATGGGAATCGTTTTTCGCCAAATGATTTTGTTTGCAGTCCTCCATAACAACGCAGTTATTCCTATAGACGAGTAAATTTCTGATAAGGTATGATTTTAATAACTACTACAGAATTTCAGGTCATCGATGAAAATAGAATTATACTGTGTTCTTGGACAGATGCTGGCCCTTAGAAACCAGAAAATTGACGAAAACCCCCAACACCTACTTGAGAGTAGGTTGTTATTCTTCGATTACTTGAAATAGTTTTTGAAGATGAAATCAGATACCACTGCACTATATAACATAGAAGTTTGCTTCTGTCTTTAAATACTTCGACGAATAAGCAGAGAACATGATCCAAAGTTGGAAATGAATTAAGTAAATCATTTATTTTTTAAGCGATCTTAAACTAAACCAGCCTACCAAATTTTGCACTCATCTCTTATTATAAAATCATCCAATTTCCTAATAAGTTGAACATTTGCCAGAACGAGTAAAAAATTTGCAAAACTATCACTGACTCACCTCAAATTCCTGTTTCTGGCTAATTGCTAATGACAGAAAAAAATCCAGACCTTTAATGGTTTCAGTCGAGCAACCTACAAAAGCACTCAGCTCAAACTCAAAATCCAAATTTAGCTCGATCAAAGTTGTAATGCTATATACAACCTTGTTTTTTAGATAAAGAACACATAACTTTCAGCTACAGGAAGCAACATTTATATAGAACTGAGCATGCAATGTTCTTGGAAGTACCTCGTCACGCCACTAAACATACAATAGATACAGCTGCCATACATGAAAATGACATATCGATTAAACTAAGAAAAAATGTATCAAACAGAACAAAAAGATAAAGGTTTGTCTACTGACTAGAATATATTAGGTGAGATAAGCGGCCACACGTATTGACATTTGGTCATTGCACTAAACAACTAATAAGCAAAACGACATATCCAGAAAATATTGAATTACGAAAATAAGGACACAACTACTGATTTTCACATCAACAAGATTACAGGCAATAAAATTTTTGGACACGATGCGCATTTGGTGTGCTTAAAACAACCTTTTTCGGTTCTTTTCTAATCCGACGAGACATAATGTGCAAAAAAAGTCTAAAAAAGCATCTAAAACACAACCAGACAGTGATATGAAAAAGACCTCTAGTTTACAACGTTGAATTCAATGGTAAGAACACAATCCCTGCTTCAATTCTGAATTTCACAAAACATGACTAGAAATAATAACTTAGGAAGCAAAATAAGTGATTAATCATATTATTGATTTTTTTCAGCTTCTTCTTTTTGCTATTGAAGAATAGACAGACATCAAACACTCATTCCACAATTTTCCAAACAATTAGCCAAGAAAATGGTAAAGTAGTAAAAAATTCACCAGTGTCAAAATGATTAACCAGTATAATATAACATGTGGTAAAATTCAATTCCCAGAAAAATATAAAGATATATTATAACACATACAAATTCAATAAACAAAATGAAGAATCAGTCCAAACCAAATTGAAAACTAATAAAATCCTACCGATAGAGAATTCAAATCAAAATTTAGCAGGCATAAATTGAGAAGCATCAAGGAATCTTCCCACCGTTGATGGAGACTGTTTGAATATTAGTATAATATCATCATCAACAAATACATCATCAAGTCAAATTCGTACTGCCCTACTCGCATAAAGTCATGCAGACATGTTTATATAGAGAGAGAAATCGAAATTTGTAAAGACTGGTTTTTTTAAAAAAAAAAAAACATTTTATTATTATTATTATTTTTAAAGCAAATTGTGGGGCTCCATAGATGAGCCCACCATTGATTTTCGGCATTTCAAGGACATGCCGTAGTCTCGTACGGAGTTTTTTCTTTTTTCACATTTTTTAATGTTAAATGCACTAAGCTCATGGTTGGTGACATGATTTTATTATACACTTGTTTGAGCCATGTTATTTTTTTCATTATCATTCTTCTATTCATTTTTAACAACACATTCTTTAATAAAATAATATTTTTTATCATATTAATAACTTTCTTTCTTTTTCAACCACATATTTCACGTCACATCAAACAAAAAATGCATTTTTGAGCAAAAATGAGTACCAAACAAAAAAATATTGAAGATTAGTGACCGAATTTGTAAGTAAATCGAAATTAAATGATTCAATTGCATGGATTAGTGACCAACAATTCACTTAACCCTTCATATTAGGTTTGTTACGGCGTATAGTCCATGCATTACCAGGGACTGAGATAGGACTAAACTAAAAAATTAAAATAAAATGGAGTAACGTGTAAAAAAAAAAAAAGATATTAAACTTTGAATGGGCTGGAGCTGACCTGAACTTTGAAGTTATCATCATCTAAGCCTATTATCAAGGATAGATTTCAAAGAAACTACACAAAAAGTATAAATCTGCCCCAATTTACATTAAACTATGCACCTGTATGGGGTCCATTTTTTTAAATTATAATGAAAGGAAATTACATAAAATTAGGCATTTAAGTTTACAAATTCAAAAATCAAATCTAAACTTTATTTAATAAAAAATTAGGTATTACATAATATTATATATTAAATATTTTCACCCAATTCAATTACAAACCATCTCCCTCCCCATCTTCTTCATATCCTTCTCATGCCTTCCTCTCTGTCAGACGTCCTCGTTGCCGTCGTCGAAGCACCCGTCGCGGCAATCGCGCCGTCACCACCACTTAAGCAGCACCGTGCTGCTTAATAAAGAGATTGGAGCCTCTACGCGCGGAAGTGTATGGGCGATGATCTGAAATTTTCTCCGATTTGTGGCGTTTTTCCAACGATTTTCTGTGGCCCATGGTTTGTGCGGGAGCGACGATGGTACGACTTAGAGATGGCGACGCTGTGAATGTCGCTGCCCGTGGCTCTGCTTATTTTTTTTGGTTTTGATCGTTGGATGGTGTTTTGTATAGAGGTGGGATTGTGTTTGTGTGGTGACAGACTTGATGATTTTGTTGGTGGGGTGGTGGCTTAGGTGGCGACAGTGACGAGGTTGGAGGTGGTGGCGGGTTTGTGGTGGTTGTGGTGTGGTAATGTTTTTGTTGTTGGCGACGGGGATGGTGGTGGATCTGGTGGCGGCGACGGGGATGGAGGTGGTGGCGGGTTTATGATTTTTTTTGTTGGATCTGGTGGTGACGGTTTTGTTGGTTGTGATGTTGTGGTGTTATTGGTGGTGATGTTGTGATGGTGGCGGCGATTATGTGGTTGGCGTTGGATCTAGTGGCGGCGACGGTGGTGGTTGTTGGTGGCTGGAGATCTGATAGAGTTGATTGTTATGGTTTTTGTTAGCTGTGAATTGAATCTGGTGGCGGTGATTTTGTTGGTGGTGATATCGTGGTGGTGGTGCTGCTGTGGCATCGACGATGACAATGTAGGTGGTGGTCGTATGTGACCAACTATTTGGTTACATGTGACCAACTGTTTAATTGTGACCTTAAAATTCAATAATTTGTGACCAACAAATTTGAAAATATGTGACTGTTTGATAAATTGTGACCTATAATTTTTTATCTGTGACCAATAAAATAAACCATGACCTTAAAATTCGATAATTTACGACATACAAATTTGAAAATATGTGACTGGTTGATATATTGTGATCTATAATTTTTTTATCTGTGGCCAATAAAATAAAATGTGACCTATAATTTTTTGATTTTTGATCTCGAATTAATATGTGACCAATTAATTATTTAATACGTGATCAATAAATAAGTTGTAACATATGATTATGTACATGTGACCATTAATTGTATAATTGTGATTTTATTATATTTAATTAATAAAATATATTTAATTAATTAATAAATACTTGATTTTTGCATTAATTAAACTTAAAACTTGATTTTAGAATTGTGCATAGTTAATGTCTTAATTGTGAATTTTTCCCTCATAATGAGAAGAATAATAATTTTTTGGAGAATGCGCAGTTAAAAAAGAAAGAATTTTTTTTAAGTTTACACGTAATATTATTTTATTAGAGAATGTTTGGTCGATAAGAAGAGATAGAAAAATAAATTTTAATTCAATGAATATGATTGTTTTCAAGTTTTTTTTTTTAACTTGACGAATTAACTATTGATTGATAGGATGAATGGTGATGGTTAAAAAAAAAGATAAATTAAAATTTTATTAGTTTAATCATGTCGAATACTGTATATATTACACGTACCGAGGTGGAAGTCATTGCCCTCCGGTGATTAGAAAAGCCTGATACCTAACAAAAACAAGTTGCAGTGGCGTTCGACAAGTAAATTAGGTTTTCATTATTCACAGTCATAGGTGATGTGGAATCCATTACCCTCGTATTAAAGTTGGGATTTGGGATTGATAAAGTGGTATTCTTATGAAAAAAGTGAATTAGGGCAAACAAACAACAACCCATTTGCTTGACAACTTTGAATCAAAGAGAGTGCGCATGCGCATGTCGTTTGAGAATTTGGACATGCATTGAAAAGATAGCATTAAGAGCAAACTATACATGCACTAAAATTTGTTAGTTGTTAATTCCGATTAATATTGGATACGAAGAGAGACAATCAAATAGGTTTAAATCGAGTCGGGATCGAGACTTGTAGTCCACTTGGTAATTTTAATTTTGTAGAAATATAGTAATAATAATAATAATAATAATAATAATAATAATAATAATAAAGTTTTAACCTTGGATCAAGTGGTCAAGCTTGAAATGGGTTAGTATTTTTTATCATTAAATTACCTCGTGAATAAATTTGAAATAATTAAATAAATCTAGTTGAGCCTCACATTTTTTTGGATAAGTCGAGGTTGGTCCAATGTGGTAAAAATGTAAGTCAAGATTAACTTTTCTTTTCCTTTTTTTTCCTTTTATGTTTCTTTTCCTTATATAGTGGATCTTTTTTAAAAAGTGAGTTCCTAAAATAAAGTAATTTTATTGATTTAACATCATTCCGATTACAAAATACTATTAAATTGGAGCAAAAGAAAAAAGTTGAATAAAAATATGGGATAATTGTAGCAAAAGCTCCAAAATTTTGAAATACTAGCGAACTTTCCTCAAGCTTTTGATTTGTTACGGCCGTCACTCCAAACATTTTCATATGTTGCAGGTAAAACCCTTTTTGACAGTTTTCATCCAAAATGTCATTAGTGAACCACTAAAATTAAGTTTGATTATAATTTCAACATTTTAAAGAGGACATAAAACAATTAAAAAAAATGAATCTTCTTCCCCAAACACCCCATCCCCAAAATTAGAAACTTCTTCACCCACCACTCATTGGCCGCCACAACCCACCGTAGATGCGGAGAAAGATGAGGAATTAGATGAGGAGGGACCCATTGTAATATTTGGTCAAAAGTCTAAGACGGAAGAGGGAGCAAAAAAGGCTAATAATTCACGTCAAAAACAAAAAATTGAGAATCACAATGCCAACATAAGGGGAAAATCAGTTCTTAATTTAGACGACTCTTAATTTATCATGACCCAGGGTTGTGGTCCAAAGTTGAGAATACAATCGTGCTTTTCCTTATTTGTAATTTTTTCAACTTTTGGCCCAAACATTGTTTTAAGAGGCCGAGACAAAGAATTTAAGTTGAAGTCTCTTAATCACTTCCATTAATTAAGGAGATGTATTCAATTGAGATTTGTAGAGAATTTTTGGGAATTAAAAAATTTAGAACTATTCAATTTAAACTTTTTAATATTCTCTAAAAGTATTGTTGTATTCAATCGAAACTTTATAAACTTTTAAAAAGTTTTTAAAAGTTGATGTGTATTCACTTAAAACCTTTTTAGAAGCCTTTATAAATCTTAGGTTCCATTTGATTGCAATAGTGGAATTTGGGTGGAAAGAAAATGAATTACAGGGAATTGAATTGTTTAAAATTGTTTTTATGGGAATTGTCAATTAATTGTGTTTGATTGGTATAATTTTCCAACTGAAAAATGTTGAAATTTTGAATCTTTTAGTGTTCGTTTGACTTTATTTTCCATGGAAATTATCCATTAAAGGGAAAAAAAATTTACAATTGTCCATAGAATTTATTTTCATTGCAACAAAAAAAAAAAAAACCTTGGAAAATCAAATCCCACCAAGTTGGTGGGAATTCATTTTCATCAAAAACAAGGAACTGGATGCGTGTGAGCCAACACCAAAAAAATGAATTGCCAACAAAAAAAAAAGTGTATCAAACATACCTTTTAGAGAAGAAGGAATTTCTTTTCCATTTTCCATGAAAAATTTGAGTGAATCAAACAGGGCCTTAGGGTATTCAAATTGTTAAAGACTTTAAAACTTTTATAAAAGTATCTATGGTACTATCTTTTAAATAGAAAGTATAAAATAAAATCTCAGAATTTATCTCTTATTCATGTCAAGCATGGTTATTAGACCCAACCCCGGCAAGGTACATTATCTCGGGCTAGTGGTTGAACCAATAGGTCAATGGTTTGATCGACGGATCATTGCTTAAAAATTGTAAAAAAACAATTTTAAGTATAAAGGCAAAATTAAATTTTTTAAGTCATTTGTCACTAATTATTTTAAAGTCTATAAAATAAAGTAAAATGTTGGATTATAATTTTTTTTTAAAATATTTTAGAAAACTATAAATGATTTATGAGATACATGAAAGTTATTGCATAAAAGTAACAACGATATAGTATTTGCTCGAGTGGAGAGCAATAAATTATTATTTAAATGTCTAAAATTCAATACCTTGAATTCAAAAAATTTTAAAAGACAATTTTGAAACCCGATCAATTAGACCGGGCCAACAATTAAACATAAACCCATTCAAACCAATCAAAGCAAGATTTTTGACCGAGCTACTTGCAATTGAATAAAGTAGTCTTGCTCGGCCTGACAAGGGCTTGGGTCACTGGGTTTTAGTTTAATAACATATATTTCAAGATTTCGGTAGACTTTCACACTTAGCCCCTGTTTGGTACACATTAAATTTTTCATTCTCATTCTTCTACTCATTTTCAACCACACATTCTTCAATAAAATAATATTTTCCATCACATCAATAACTTTTCCTTCTTTTTCAACCACAAATTCTCCATCAATCTACTATTCCAGAATACATTNGTAGACTTTCACACTTAGCCCCTGTTTGGTACACATTAAATTTTTCATTCTCATTCTTCTACTTATTTTCAACCACACATTCTTTAATGAAATAATATTTTTCATCACATCAATAACTTTTTTCTTCTTTTTCAACCATACATTATCCATCAATCTACTATTCCATAATACATTCTTCCAAAATAATGTGGCTCAAACACACTCTTAATAATTATAACAATAATATGTATTTTTTGATTCTTTCAATATTTCTCCTCTTCTACGAAGTACGAAGATTAGAATCATGATTAAAAATTATTTTTCTCCACTGGTTATATTTGTTCCTATTTATCTCTCTTTTATTTATTATCTTTGTTTTCCAAGAAAAATTAATTTTTTTCTAAAGATTCTTATTACATTTTTTTTCTTTTTTCATCATTTTTAATGAAAAATATCTATTTGTAATTTAAAATTATAAGCTTTCATGTAAAAATTAATTTATAATCAAATTTAATTATATCGATTTCTTGTTTACTTTTGAAAGGGATGTTATATTGATTATACTGAATATTACAATTTTTATTTATTTTTTATGAAAGAATAATGATGAATTTTCAAGATTTGAGCAGCATACTTCAAACAAATAAGAGAAAAATTAATGTTAGACTCCTCAACTTTTCACGTGGTACAAATATGAGTCTCTAATCTTCAAAAGTCAAATTCTGAGTTCTCAACTATTTACGTCTGTGAATTTGAGTCCCACATTATCGAAATAATCAGCGCGAACACTAAAATTGCAAGAGGCATTAGTTGAACTGGGGAAAAATATAGGCGTTTTGACGGTTTAGTCCTCCAACTTTGAGTCACATAAAAATGGAATGTGATCAAACATCATTTACCTCCTGGTACTTCAAGTTCATCGGAATCCTCGGAAATCTAGACTTCCTCACTTGACCGAGAGACAAAAGTCTACAGGAAGAATTAACATATCTGGAATCATGTGAGATTAATTGTTCTGCACATCTTTGAAAACAGAAGAAGACTCGATATCTTTGCCATCCGAATTCGAAAATTTGAGGAACTTGCAGTCTTTGACTCTTTGTTACCTGAGCTGCCATTTGTTCTCTTGTACCATTTCCATGTTGGCTTAGGTCTTGTCTCACTAGGAAATAGATCGCCCAATACAAAGGCATGAACAATAGTTGTTACAAGTAATGATTCAACTGTGTGTAGTAACAGTACAGAGGACGACGGTTAAACTTTTGGTAACCGCATTTGCAACAACAGTCGAGTACCTGATTGTAGCAATGGCAGCTCCGGTCATTGGGAAAGTGTAAGCCCACCGTGCCAGTGAGAACCTGTAAATGATCGAGCAAATACGAAATTTGACTAAAATAGAATAGATGATAGGTAGTTTAAAATGATGCTATTAATATGAAGTTGAAAAATACCTGAAGCCTCGGAAGAAATTCACACGGACGGCCCGAATAGAGCAAAAGAAAATGGAAATTACTTAGCTATCTAAATCCAGTGGAGCAACATGATTCTCTTTAATGGCGAATGACATGGAGAGGTGTAATGAAACTCGTATCTTCTTCATCCTTAAAGTGAAAATGTGCAACCGGGATGCTTGTTCTGTGATTGCTTATTCGTTAAATATTGCTCATCGGTTGGGATTAGGGCTTAATCCTTAACAAACATTGGGACCAGAATTTAAGTGCACTTCACCCCCTCGTGTTTGTGACCAGAATGATGACATGCGTTGTCAGATACAAGGACATATTACTCTATATGGATCGACCCTAGTTATTGTGTTTAGATATGACTGAAAGACAGTTGCTTGCATTATAAAGCTGAAGCCATTGAGATATGTGCTGAAGATGCTAATGGTTGAGGTTTAGAGAGACTAACCAGAGAGAAATAAAGGAACAAAGCAATGAAGTAAGCAATCCGTGCTCCATAGTCGAAGGACCCTAAAATTCTCTCCCATGCATGGATGCAACACTAGGTGCAGCAACAAACAGAAAGAAAACCTGGTGGAGCTCCTTTGGGAATGTCTTAGTTGTTGGAAGTCTCTGGTAGAGAGAAATAATTAGCCAAGAAAAAGATAGGTCCTTCCTTCAGCCCTATGGATGCGCCACCCAGAAAGTTCCCGATAATTGACAGATGATTTGAGGGGTTGGCCACCTTTGGTCGTCAACTTATTTAAATTTAGGGATAATTGTAGTTATATCCCCAAATCTTTTAAATCATTATAGATTTTATTCTAACCATCAAGTCTGCTGTTGGTTGATTAAAAAAATGATTTTGACCACATTATTAACTTTTTTAATAAGGGAAAAATTGCAACTTTATATAATTTCATATAGTGTAATTAAATCAAAAAAGAAAAAGAGAAGAGAAGTCTTCTAGTCACGTCTGCTGCACCTGCAGTCGCTTCTCTTGCCACTCCGCATCAGGAACAAGTTTAATGATATGTTTGAGCCACATTATTTTGGAAGAATGTATTCTGGAATAGTAGATTGATGGAGAATGTGTGGTTGAAAAAGAAAAAAAAGTTATTGATGTGATGAAAAAAATTATTTTATTGAAGAATGTGTGGTTAATTCTAGGGTGTTTGAGCCACATTATTTTGGAAGAATATATTCTGGAATAGTAGATTGATGAGAATGTGTGGTTGAAAAAGAAGGAAAAGTTATTGATGTGATGAAAAAAATTATTTTATTGAAGAATGTGTGGTTAAAAATGAATACAAAAATGAAAATTTTAATGTGTACCAAACAGGGGCTAAGTAAACAATTGCATGCAGCGGGTTGTTACTTTACATGTAGCGGGGCAATTATGCAGATGACTGAGAAGCTCTCCCCAAATATGTTTTCCTTTCTCTTCCCTTGTGTTTCAATCTGAAATTCCTTATGTTAGAAATGTATATGAATATTGCTTCTCTAAGTGAGCTTTCTTAGAGAACTTCATCAAAATGCATTTATATTATTTAAAGTAAATCATTTCATAACCTTATATTTGCTCGCAACTTTGGACTTACAATTCTGTGCTCTTCCATTGTCCTTCTTCCTTTATTATTTTTTCTTATATGATATCAAAGGCTCAAAATGAGTCTTCCAATATCGATGACGGTCAAAATCAATCTCCAAACACAAACCAAAACCAATTTTGAAACACAAAACCAGACCCTATTGACCCATCTCAGTCAAATAGTCCATTCTTTATTGAAACTAACGTAATTCCGGTGCATTACTTGTTACTCAAATGTTGTACTCTAGCAATCATTCCTGGGCAAGGTTAATGAAAAAGGGCTTTTCAAATAAAAAATAAGTTGGGATCCTTTGATGGAAGCATTTGTGAGCCGGGGGATGCAAATAGCCCGTTAATGGATCATTGATTTCGTTGCAATGATATTGTCATCACTTGGTTATAGAATACTATGTCTATTGACATCAAAGCTAGGACTCTGTAATTTACTAAGTTACAAAATTTCCATAATTGAATACAGTTATTATTTTCAATAAACTTACACAAAAAATGTGCCAAAAAAAAAAATAAAATTTTTAGGTTCAATTAAGCACGACTAACCTTAAGTACAAAATAAAATAAAATAAGTTACATATTATATAATTAATTCGAGCTTAATAAAATTATAAGTAGATCATAATTAAATTAAAGACACATTAAGTGTCAATGGCGTCGAAGGTACACAGTCTTGTAATTTTTTTGAAATCATAAGCATCTTAAGTTTGGAACTGCTAGGCACGTTGATCGTTTAAGGTGTCCAAGGTACATTGCACTGCAACAAATATAGTTAGTCACAACTATAATAATTATAATTATTCAATAGTAAATGTAATATAGATACAACTAATCAAGATAAACAAGAACATTACAAGAAATAAGAAGGTGGCGTTACAATGTGTCTGATGAAACAACATATCTCAAGAGCAATTCATAAACAAGTTGTAAATGTGGCCATGAGGATTCAAGATAAGGCTCATCCTCCTCGGGTTCCATGTTTTCTGACCCCTTATTTTCATGCAAAGCTGGAGGGTAAGTAACAAAAATATTAACAAATATCATTCCTCTTGACTTGTTTTCAGTGATTTTACCTGACCCATATTCAATAAAATCCACGAGCTCCATAATGGTTTGTCTTGTTATCTCCTTTTCCCTCACCATCTTTAGAGTATCCGAGAAATCAAATTGGAAACAATCTTAAAGGTGGGAGAAGATGAGGAATAAAGGAAGAAGGGTTGGAGAAGAAGGTGGTGGCAAAGGTGGTGAAGGAGGTTGTTGTTTAGTTTGGTGGTGTTGGGGTGGGTTGGGGGAAAGGGGAAGATGAATATGAAGTTAATTTATTTTCCTTCTCTCTTTTTCATTTTTTGGTTTGTTTTCATTTAATTATTTTATATGAAAATATATAAAGTTATTATTTTACCCTTATTGAAATAGTTAATAATGTGGTCAAAATTATTTTTTTGATCAACTAAAGATATATTGGACAATTTCCATCCATTTGGACTCTAGATCCACATATTTGAAAGGTTTGGGACCACTGTTGCAACAAACTAAAGGTTATGGTAAAATCTACAACAATTTGAAAGACTTGGGGACACTGCTGCAATTATCCCTTAAATTTATGTCGCACATGATTGAAATCGTTAATTTAAACATTAAAATCGCACATGAATTTATGTTGAAAACCACCACACCAAAGATTGAAAACCAACTCTAATTTTCTCTTAAACCTAAGCTTAAAATCTAGATGGATTTTAAATAAAGAATAATGCTATGTAGAAATATTATTCCAATTTCCATTAAACCATATTTCTTTCTTGATGTATTAAATCTTTTTTAGTAGGATGAAAATAAGGAAGAAAGATAAATTAAAATTTTAGTTTAATCATGTCGAGTATGTGTATTACACATATCAAGGTGGAATCCATTGCCCTCGAGTGATTAGAAGTCTAATACCTAACTAAAAAGGAAAATTTCAATAAAATATCTTAATGCTGGATAAAAGTGAATTTGAAGGGAAGAGATGGACAAACGATACCTCGTAATCAATGTCCACGAATATTAGTTAATAAAAAATAAGTAGAATGTGACATTCTTATAAAGTTCAACCTGGGTTAGTCATTATCATGACTCATGATTATGGTCCTAAGTCACGCCATGACAAACGTGTTAATCTTCTTTCCAAGTTTTTCTACTTTCAGCATCGACGCTTATCTTAATAGGAAAATGTAAAATGTAGTCATTGGTGAAAATTGAATTATTTGTCCACTCATTTCAAAGCCCATCTCCGTAATTTGGCTTTTCAGTCTCACCAATTAAATTCTATGGGCCTCCTGGACTCTATGAACCCAAAAAAGTGCCACCAAAGTTTATGACAAACATATTGGAGTTATGCCTAATGAATGAATAGATTGGGATCAAATTATGGATAAATGTTATATACGATGGATCATCATTTTTTTTCCTTCTCGCCAGCGGAGGCCCTACCACTTTGAGTGCGCACTAGGTAAACCCCGCTACATATGCAGTAGCCCGCAAACCACACAGGAGAGGTAAACCGTACTAGGCAAGTTCGGTGCGACGGGCTCAACCAAGGAAATGTTGACAGATGATTCGAACTCGTGACCTTTGATCTCCGCATTCACATACTCCACCAACTCGACCACCCTCGAAGGGATATGTAAGTGGTGGATTTGGTGCATGAGTGATGGCTCAACCTCTACCAACCCTCCTCATATAAGGTCAGGGCGTTGAGGTCAACCCGTTGTATATAGGGGGTAGGTTGACTCGACCAGCCCCTTCATTTTCATACCCTCTGATAGAATTAGTTTTAAACTTTTATTTAGTTACTCTTAAGCTAATATTTAATTTCTTTACCATGTTTATATACAATGGCAAAAGTTTAATCGCTACATTAAAAATGTAGTTATTTTTTTAAACTTATCACTAACGGAAAATCCGGTTTTATCTTTACTTATTATATTACCTAGACTTTTTATTGATAATACTTATTTTTATTTTTTCTTACTTTATTTTTCGATTGAATTTTTGTCCATAATTTAAATTCATGAAAATAAGTGTTTTTAATTATCACATAAAGAAAAACTTGACTCGAAAACTCCGATAGTAAAACTATTTGAAACAAGAACTGTTTTAACAATTAGCACATACTGTTACGTGATCTACCCACCTTTTTTAACATATAACACGAATAAGAGGTTTTTTAGTCTATATAAACCATGTTTCAACCACCTAAGACATGCTTCTTTTTTCTTAAAAAGAATGTAGTATTACAGTATACAAAATTATGAATTTATATAAGTAAAAGGAAAAGAATAGAAAATGTCATTGTCACGATAGTTGTGGCTTTCATGTGGCCTTTACAACTTTTAGAAGCTTGATTTGATATTACTTTTGGACCACTATTTTCCCCTAAAGCTACATAGTTGTTAATATGTCTGCCTTTCTTTTGACCTAATTCCAAGGACCATTCTTTTATTTTATTTTATTTTATTTTTAATTCAAATCAGTCCAAAGAACACAATTTCCAGTTGGCAATTCCCTGCTGGCCCAAAACTGTCCAACCTAAGTTTTGTCACTGGCTGCTAGTAGTTGCCTTAAGCATTAAGTGAATTTAAATATTCAATGTTCCAGTAATTTTTACTTTTAATTAAGAGAAGAGTGGTTCGACCGATTAGAAGAGTAGAGTTAAAAATAAAATAAGCACGATCATTTATGATTTTTCGATGTCGCTTTTGTGTTTTACACAGTGTAGCAACTTGTGCTGCAAGGAAACAGTCCTCGATGGAGCATAATCGACACTGTTTTTGTATGCTTCCCAAAATTAATGGTCCGACATGTCACGAACTTAGTGGGTTCATAATTAAGGAATGCCACAATTAGTGTAAACTTAGATATTATTGGTTTTGGTGCAGTATCTGGTTCACATCACATCTTTAAAGATTCATACAGTTTAAATAAATATAAAATACAGAAAAGTAACTAAGCTTATTGCCTTTTTAAAAGTTTTTACTTTTTGTACATTATAATATTTTTCTCTAAACAACGAATCGAGCTCAATACACGTCAGTAACATCTAATTATCAATGTGTATAGTATAAAAATTCTCTAAATTATAAGTTCAATTAAATACAAGGAATTATAGTCCATTTAATAATACATGTAGTATGTTAATACCTAGACTTGGATTGTTATTTAACGTAATCAACTTTTTGGTCTTATGGTATATCTCAGTATCGAGGATGATAACAAAGATCTATTTTTTTTTTATAAACTCTCCTGGTGGATGGGTAATACCTAGAGTAGCTATTTATAATACTATGCAATTTGTGCGACCAAATGTCTATACAATATGCATGAGATTAGTCATGTCAATGGGATCTTTTATCTTGGTTGGGGGAGAAATTATCAAACGTCTAGCATTCCCTCATGCTTGGCGCCAATGAGGTTTTTTTTTTTTTT
>CAIGRP010002980.1:0-10055 GCA_903798385.1 Fraxinus cuspidata
TGATGAAAATAAAAACCACTTTAAATATAGCTGCACTTTGGAAGTGTGTAATCATTGTAGCATAGAGGCTCTCTCCACGTGCGCGCGCAGAGGGGTGCAAATCACGGACCGAAATAGGCTTCGGACCTTGAACTTGTGTGCTGACGCGACCAGCGTACACGAATGTCGAACCAAAAGGAGCAAAATTGGCTTCTTAGGAGTGTCCACGTTTTACTATATTTTTGTTTTATTGAAATGACTTTTTATTTTCTGAAACTGTTGAAACTCCAGTGGTAATTGCCATGAACTGAATTGACAAGTTACATTATCAAGAAACTAGTATTTATATGTCTCATTTTCCACTTTTCATATACAAACGAATTCATCTGAAAGTATAATTCCACTTTTCTGCATACAGTTCGAGTTATGTCTACATACATTTTAATTTTTGTTCGAGTCTTGGAGGTAATATTGTTCAGATACTAAGTCAATTCGCCGAAGTAGTATATGTGGTGTTCAAAATCTACTAGTTTTACCGTTGTATCTTGAAAAACGAACGCTCGATTTAAACTTCAAGCATAGACAGTGAGGGGGGAATCCGTTTTAAGGAAACTGTGTGTAATACAGGCCTCGGGTTAAAAGTTTTACTGTTTTATTTTTTTGTTTTTATACTTGCATATACATGATGAAAATAAAAACCACTTTAAATATAGCTGCACTTTGGAAGTGTGTAATCATTGTAGCATAGAGGCTCTCTCCACGTGCGCGTGCAGAGGGGTGCAAATTAAGGACCGAAATAGGCTTCGGACCTTGAACTTGTGTGCTGACGCGACCAGCGTACACGAATGTCGAACCAAAAGGAGCAGAATTGGCTCCTTAGGAGTGTCCACGTTTTACTATATTTTTGTTTTATTCAAATGGCTTTTTATTTTCTGAAACTGTTGAAACTCTAGTGGAAATTGCCATGAGCTGAATTGACAAGTTACATTATCAAGAAACTAGTATTTATATGTCTCATTTTCCACTTTTCATATACAAACGAATTCATCTGAAAGTATAATTTCACTTTTCTGCATACAGTTCGAGTTATGTCTACATACATTTTAATTTCTGTTCGAGTCTTGGAGGTAATATTGTTCAGATACTAAGTCAATTCGCCGAAGTAGTATATGTGGTGTTCAAAATCTACTAGTTTTACCGTTGTATCCTGAAAAACGGACACTCGATTTAAACTTCAAGCATAGACGTGAGGGGGGAATCTGTTTTAAGGAAACTGTGTGTAATACAGGCCTCGGGTTAAAAGTTTTACTGTTTTATTTTTTTGTTTTTATACTTGCATATACGGTATGTGTAAATTGTAAATACACTAAGTTACATATACGTTATCAGTCTTGCATATACGGTATCAGTCTTGCATTTACGGTATCTGACCTGCAAATACGGTACATATCCTGTAAATACGGTATCGGTACTACAAATACGCTATTTGTCAATATTTTACTCGTTTAACCGGTATTTAACCACTTAATTACAATAAACCAACATAACCAAATACCTTTAGAAGAAAATTTTAATACTCAATGCATTTTAGAAATAGCTATTTACCCCAGATCAAGGTAACCATACGAGCTACTTTCCTTATCTTAGTTAATACAGATGATTACTGAACAAAATGCAGATATTTCTACATCCCAAACACAGTTTCACAACCTCTCTACTTGGGTCATGTTGCTTGGTCTTGCAGTATCATTGCTAACAACAGCAGAACAAATAAAATTCAAATATCCATTGACTTCCAAATTTTAAAAACTGATCATGGTAAAGTAAAATATATTCACTTACTAGCAACTGTGATTCAAAAATGAGATCAACTATTATCCAATGAATAGGAAAAGGCTGTGAAGAAAACTGTTTAATTTAAAAATGATTTCTCTCTTAGCTATTATACATTTATCAGAAATGTTGGCCACAAATTTTCCTGAAACTCTGCCATTAGAACAGAAGTTATCTTCCATTTGGAGTACCTATTTGTTTTCCATCTTTGCTTTTCCTTATCTAGTCTAGCAACGCATTAATCTTGACTCTTTTTTCTTTTAGGTAACCTTTAATCCCTGCACTTCTTCCATTTGCTGAGCTCTGAGTTCCTCTGGGAATTCATGATGTGTGCTCTTTGTTGACCAGTTTCACTTTTGGTACAACCTCTTTGGTAATGAATTGGCTAAATTGCACCAATCGATGTTTACTTCACCAGTTTCACCTTTTGGTTCAAATTATATGTTAAATATTTAAGTGCTTGCATTTAATTTTACCATGTAATCATATAATTTCTTAAGTTAATATTTTAAATATATTTTAACTGATGTTGTTTAATCCATGTCGTGTCCCATTTTTTTCAAGAATCATCATGTCCAGTCACCATGTAGTGGTGTTCAGTACAACATAGCAATGCGCTGAATGCTTGGACATCCACGATAGGCAACAATCTTGTTCCCAAATTGCCCAACGTTTGTTTGGTATTACCTAAAATGCAATTTCCTAAATATAGATAACTTCATACCAACAAATATCGTGGTATCCTAATGAACAAACTTCCAAAGCAAGACAGGCAAAGAGCCATATGCATGAATGACATTGTTACAGTAATGAGTTTCTAAATTTGAAGCAAGTGTCAGGTGTTTGAAACAAAAAGAAGCAAGTTTCATTAGGCAAATGACAAACACAATAAAGAAAAAAAGGTATTCCAATTTTGAGGAAGAAAGGACATACAAAAGATGGAAAAGACAATAAAACATGCAGAGCCACACATATAAATTTGGAACTGAAAGCTTCAAGATTCTTTCAATCGCATACAAAAGGTTTCCTTTCAAAGGATGCTGAGAATTTCGCACAATTGGGTTTATGTACTGCACAATGAAATGAGCTATCACTCGAGTCTGCATTGAATAGAGAAACCATTTTGTGAGTTGATTTTTTATGAAAAATGAGATCACCTGTTCTACAATAAATCCCATGAATTCTGTAAATATTACCAACATAATGAATTGACGTACCACCCAACCCTTCCGAATGCACGCTGTACGGGGATAGCTTGGCTAAAAATAGCAATTCTTAGGTGATAAGAGAAAATATTTAGCATGGCAGAATAAAGCAAGTGTAGCAGAATTAGTGAGTTCAACTAAAACACCTTTTTACATCAATCAAATGCACAAAAACAGACCAAAAATAGCAAGAAATTCAGGTACAGGTGAAGAAATTACTTCTCCCTCCAGAGAATAATGTGCAAGAGTTAAATTTACCTAACAATAAATATTGTACATTAAGTTTTGGGGAATTTCAACCATCCCCATTGCCCAGTGGTGTCTAGTGTAAGATTGGCAGTGTTCAATGAACGTTTCAAGCATTCGTATTGCTTGATGGTATTTAACTACAAGTCTATGTAACTTCATGCATATTTTCCAACTCAGCACTACAGGTAAATAGCTATTTTATGAAGTCTCTAGAGAAGCTGTAAGTATTCATGAATTTGTCTCTAGAGAACCTGTAAGTATTCATGAATTTGTCTCTAGAGAAGCTGCAAGTATTCATGAATTTGTATTAAATTTTAACATTGATAATTAAATTCTTCAGCAATGTGTAACTGGTAACAAAATGTGGGAGCAACCATGAAGTATATCAAACTCTTAAAGCTAACACCATGAGAGTCATCCGTGTTCCAATAACTAGACAATGCTTCAACCTGGCAGCTCAAAAGAAAGTTCTATAAAACAAACTACAATGATCCGAATTGAATTGATTAAAAAGGCAATCGTTGAGAATCGTTATTCATCAATTAGTACATGCGTGCTTTTATGAGAGTAATATAAATGCATATAAGGATTGTAGTTATTAAAATATGAGAGAGGGTAAGAGAAATGCATATATGGTCGTAATTCTTCTATATAAATAACAGCTGAAGATACAGAACATGACTGAGAATAAAACACAAAGCACAAGGGAAGATGATCAGAAACCATCAAAATATTATAAGAAATATAGCTTTACCAACAAATGCTCCTTTATCTTCCTTTGACTCATTCAACCAAACATATAAAGGAGAAAATGTAATAATAATTTTATAAGAAAAGGACTACAGTTTTCTCATTACCTTATCAAGTGATTTGGATAGTGCTCTCACATCGTAACTTGAATGAGCATAAGACACCAACTTAAACCACACAATGCAAGCAAAAGCATTAATGTGACACCCGACAGAACAGCAGAATCACACGTGCAATCCTAAACCAGTGAGTATCATATCATAGTTGGAACTACGCATTGCTTAAAATAGATAGGTGAGATGAAATTCTTCACCTATTATGAGTTTCAATAAAATTCTTCACCAGACAGAAAGAAATAAATAAGTGTGATGAACAGCTTTCGAGATGCACATACTGATTTAAAGAAGTCGATGACAAACCTAAGAATAACCAAATCTGGATACAAGATAGCAGCTGTTGTTATTATAATGTGAAGAAAGACAGCAACCTGCAATGTAAAAGTGAATTTAGATTTTATTCCCACAACTGATCATAAGAAAGAGCTCAACATGCATAGTTTATATCTTTTCAAGGGACAGATTCCTATGCCAATTTTAGTGTGATGTAAATGTAATTTTTTCACTTATTCAGTCATCAAAAGTGGATATTTGGGAGTAATTTCATCGAATTGATGCTTAATTTTGTTTGCATGTTGTTTGTTTTAAGAAAAATTCGATGCTGGATTGCTTAAGGAGAAAAGAAGTGGTCATCGAATTAAAAGGACTAAAAAGGAGCATACGTGGAAGATGGGGACTAACATGCAAAGAATTGAAAGATGAAAGACCATCAGTGCAATTTAGGAAGGACTTGACATGAACTACAAGGGAAATTCGTGGACTGATTTGAATTGGAGGCGAAAGAATGGGCAAGTTTCAAGATGAAGACCAATAGCACGATCATGCGATGCAGATCACAAGCCCATGCGATCGACAGCAAAAAAAGATCCTAATTTGAGTTGGACTCTTAATAGAAAGCAAAGAGTGCTTGGTTTTTCAAATTCTTGAATCGGCATTGAAGATTTCAAGCAAAAGGATTGGGATTTTTTGGAGACTCCATTAAAGACATTCAAGGGGACAAAAATTCATCTTAACCTTCTTTTTGAAATTCGATATTCCGGGTGATGAACTATCAATATATATATTATATGTTTTTTGCAATATGAACTCGATAGGTAAATCCGTTAGTGCTTAGGATGATGAATGTAATATATTCATTCTCAATTTTGTTCGATTATTTTATGCCGATGTTTAAATTACAGTTTGATTTGAATTAATGTTCAAAGTTTAAACATGTTTGTGACTTAATTTGTTTTCGGGAGGGTCAAAGTAGATGTAGCTCATGACAATCAACAAAAGGTCCTATAAATGTTAGGAATAATTGAATGCATTATATATTAGGATTCGGGATACAAATATTTTGGGTTATATGTGAAAATATGTTTAATTATATTATGAAGAGATTGCTATATAATATTAAGCTCTTATTTAGTATTGATTTAAGTTAAATTTTAATTTAAGTCAAACAATCAATATTAAACATATATTTTATGGGCCCCACAATTTTTTAACCACACATTTCAAAATTTCTCATCAAAATCTATTAAAAATTTAATTTTAATCCCTACTAAATCGGGGCTGAATAATTGATTGTCAGTCTAAACATAAATAGGATTAAAAATGAGAATTTGAGAATTATAATGAATTCTAACTGTAGAGTTGATTTCCTAGCACGCTTTTTTTTTTTTTAATTGATCTCCTCTCCAAACTTTCATTTGCATTTAATTTAGAGACATAGTATCGCTTAGTAAGAATCATGGTTACTCAAGTTCATCCATCAATTGTGTGTTTATTGCTTATTCATGTGAAGCTCGAATTGGTGAAACTTAAATCTAAATTCTAAAATCTCGTGGAATGATATTCTATAATGACATCTACTATTAGTTGTTAATAAATCCATACGCTTGCAGGATTTCAAACAAACAGACGACAAGAAAATCTAGTAAGCAAATTATAGCCTCCGTTTTGGCTTCATTATAAATAAATATATTTTACTCTCTTATATTTTCAACCACACATTTTCCAATAAAATGATATTGCACGTATCCAAAACATTTTTTTTTTTAAAACCATATATTCTTCAAAAAGCTACTATTCAAAAATGCATTTTTCTCCGAAATGCATTTTTTAATGGATCTCAGACAAGGTCACACTCAAATGGTAGGGGACAATGCCAAATCCCCCACTTAGGTCTAAGCGATAAGCCTAAAAACTCATGCCTATACATAAATGGATTTGTTTGGTTGAGTTATTTCAAAGTCACATGCTTATATGCATTGACTTCTAAGAAAGTACTATTGAGAGCAAAACCTTAGTAAGATAGTAGTCAAACACTGTCTAAATCGGGATAAAAAAGGAAGAAGTAACTCTTACAGATTCAGATATATACTTATGTAGCACCAACTTCTCAACAAGAAATGCAGCAAGCGGGGAAGTTGGGAGACTCAGGATGTAAAATAGAACGAGAAGAGTTATCATAACAAAAGAAGAACACATTGATTAAAAAAGGGGTAATCAGCACATAACGTCCCCAACTTTCATTCTTATTGTGGAAAACATCTTTATCTTTCATTTTTGGGCATTTTCACCCTTTTTTTCACTTCTCATTGCCCAAAATGCTCTTTTCACATATTTTCTCAATTAAAATTTATGAAATTACCAATATACTATTCTCTTTAAATAAAAGAAAAAAACTGATTGCAATCACAGTCCCAATTTTTTTTAAAAAGAGGTTTATTCAGTGTTTGTTTAATAATTTTACCATTAATCATGTATTACAGAGATGTAAAGGGATAATAACATTTTTTGTAGGTATGGAAAAAAAACAGTAAAGTGGCTTAATTACACATTTAATTGTACAAACCATCATTTCTATCTATTTTCATTCAATTTCTCAATAAAAGATGTGAAATGACGAATATACCCTTCTATAACAAAAATTTAAAAAATTAATTGCAATCATAGTTCCAATTTTTTTAAAAAAGTGCAAACAAGTCCACAATAAATTATTTAAAAAAATAATTTTTTTTTAAAAAAAAGTGCAGAAGAGTTCCGATTAAATTTATTTAAAAATTTAAAAAGTGCACACGAATCCCAAATAAATTATTAAAGAGTTAGAAATTAAACAAATGGATTTGTACATATGCTCATATGCATTGACTTCTAAGAAAGTACTATTGAGAGAAAAACTTCAGTAAGATAGTAGTCAAACACTGTCTAAATCAGGATAAGAAAGGGAGAAGTAACTCTTACAAATTCAGATATATACTTATGTAGCACCAACTTGTCAATAAGAAATGCAGCAAGCGGAAAAATTGGGAGACTCGGGCTGCAAAATAGAACGAGAAGAGTTATCATAACAAAAGAAGAACACATTGATAAAAGAAAAAAAGTGTAATTAGCACATAACGTCCCAACTTTCGTTGTTATTGTGGAAAACGTCTATACCTTTCATTTTTTTGGCATTTTGACCATTATTTTCACCTTTCATTGCCCAAAAAGCTATTTTCACCTATTTTCTCAATTAAAATTTATGAAATTACCAATATATCATTCTCTTTAAATAAAAGAAAAAAACTAATTGCAATCACAGTCCCAATTTTTTTTAAAAAGTCCAAATAAGTCACAAACAAATTATTAAAATGGTAATTAGTACATAATGTCTCGACCTTTTCCTATTATTGCAAAAAACGTCCATACCTTTTTTTTGTCATTTCACCCTTAATTATAAATTTAATTGCACAAACCATCATTTCTATCTATTTTCATTCAATTTCTCAACAAAAGATGTGAAATGACGAATATACCCCACTATTTAAACAAAAATTAAAAAATTAATTATAATCACAGTCCCAATTTTTTTAAAAAGTGCAAACAAGTCTACAATAAATTATTTAAAAAATAATATTTAAAAAAAAAGTGCAGACGAGTCCCGATTAAATTTATTTAAAAATTTAAAAAGTGCAAACGAGTCTCAAATAAATTATTAAAGAATTAGAAATTAAACAAATGAATTTGTTTGGTTGAGTTATTTCAAAGTCATATGTTCATATGCATTGACTTCTAAGAAAGTACTATTGAGAGCAAAACTTTAGTAAGATAGTAGTCAAACACTGTCTAAATCAGGATAAAAAAGGAAGAACTAACTCTTACAGATTCAGATATATACTTATGTAGCACCAACTTCTCAACAAGAAATGCAGCAAGAGGGAAAATTGGGAGATTCAGGCTGCAAAGTAGAACGAGAAGAGTTATCATGACAAAAAAAGAACGCATTGATAAAAAAAAAATGGTAATTAGCACATAACGTCCCCAACTTTCATTATTATTCGTTTATAATTTTAACTTCGGATGATTATTATAGCCCAGGAGTAAAAACACAATAATAATAATAATAATAATAATAATAGGGTAATTAGCACATAACGTCCTCACCTTTCATTGTTATTGTGGAAAACGTCCCTACTTTTCATTTTTTGGCATTTTCACCCATATTTTCATATTTCATTGCCCAAAAGGCTCTTTTCACCTATTTTCTCAATTAAAATTTATGAAGTTACCAATATACCATTCTATTTAAATAAAAGAAAAAAACTGGTTGCAATCAGAGTCCCAATTTTTTTAAAAAGTCCAAATAAGTCATAAACAAATTATTAAAATGGTAATTAGTACATAATGTCTCAACCTTTCCCTATTATTGCAAAAAACGTTCCCACCTTTTTTTTTGTCATTTCACCCTTAATTACACATTTAATTGCACAAACCATCATTTCTATCTATTTTCATTTAATTTCTCAATAAAAGATGTGAAATGACGAATATAGCCTTCTATTTAAAAAAAAATTTAAAAAATTAATTGCAATCATGGTCCCATTTTTTTAAAAAGTGCAAACAAGTCCACAATAAATTATTTAAAAAATACGTTTTTTTAAAAAAATGCAGACGAGTCCCGATTAAATTTATTTAAAAATTTAAAAAGTGCAAACGAGTCCCAAATAAATTATTAAAGAATTAGAAATTAAACAAATGGATTTGTTTGGTTGAGTTATTTCAAAGTCATATGCTGATATGCATTGACTTCTAAGAAAGTACTATTGAGAGCAACACTTTAGTAAGATAGTAGTCAAACACTGTCTAAAACAGGATAAAAATGGAAGAAGTAACTCTTACAAATTCAGATATATACTTATGAAGTACCAACTTCTTAACAAGAAATGCAGCAAGCGGAAATATTGGGAGACTCAGGCTGCAAAATAGAACGAGAAGAGTTATCATAACAAAAGAAGAACACATTGATTTAAAAAAAAAAAGGGTAATTAACACATAACGTCCCAACTTTCATTGTTATTGTGGAAAACGTCCATACGTTTCATTTTTTTTTTGCATTTTCACCCTTATTTTCACATTTCATTGCCGAAAAGGCTATTTTCACCTATTTTCTCAATTAAAATTTATGAAATTACCAATATACCATTCTCTTTAAATAAAAGAAAAAAATTGATTGCAATCACAGTCCCAATTTTTTTTTTTTAAAAAGTCCAAATAAGTCACAAACAAATTATTAAAATGGTAATTAGTACATAATGTATCGACCTTTCCCTATTATTGCAAAAAACGTCCTTAACTTTTTTTTTTGTCATTTCACCCTTAATTACACATTTAATTGCACAACCCATCATTTCTATCTATTTTCATTCAATTTCTCAATAAAATATGTGAAATGACGAATATACCATTCTATTTAAACAAAAATTTAAAAAATTAATTGTAATCATAGTCCCAATTTTTTTTTAAAAGTGAAAACAAGTCGACAATAAATTATTTAAAAAATAATATTAAAAAAAAAAGTACAGACGGGTTCCGATTAAATTTATCTAAAAATTTAAAAAGTGCAAACGAGTCCAAAATAAATTATTAAAGAATTAGAAATTAAACAAATGGATTT